>JADKXX010000051.1:0-159806 GCA_017310255.1 Butorides virescens
GGGGGGGAGAAAGACAGAAACCTGAAACATCAAAAGGTTAATACTTCATTTTTGTAATAATAATATTTCTTCATATCATTTCTCATTACTAAAGTATTCAATGTTAAAATTTCAGTTTCTTAGTGTCTTTTATTAGATATACAGTTTCCACAAAGCTGAGCAACCTATTGTCTTTAGTACCCAGGGCAAGCTGATGTCCTGATTTCCCTGCAGGCTTGACATCCAGAGAACCAAAATCTGGAACACAACAGCCCCTTTCCCCTCTCCTTCCCGCCTTTAGCCTATTTGCTGCAGTACAGCAAGCATCCAACAAACGATGAAAAATCCAGCTGCTAATCTCAGCGTACAGCAGAATAAATCTTGAGGTTGCATTGGAAGTGACTCAACATCATCCTTGAGCAAGTGAAGATTTATCAGGACATGGCTGGGTATTTCAGCGCCCCCCTCTATCGTCCCAACACATGATTAAAGAGATGTGGCACAGCCATGAAAGGTGGTTGTGAGCAGTGGCCACAGAGTTCAGCCAGAGACATGGCGAGTCTGCCCTGGTATTTGAACAAGACTACTTCTGTAGGACAACAGCAGACTCAAACCTCTTTAAAAAAATTAAAATCTGAGGACATGGCTCATTAAGTACATTTTCAATTTGCACTGAAATATACATCTTCAATCAAGTCGCTGAAAACCTACATGTAGTCACAGTCCATAAATTGTTCACCATAACTTTTCTAAAATCCTTCGTGAAGGTCCAGCCCTAGGTCTGAAATATTCCTGTACAACTCCAATTAAATTCAGTAGGATTTGAACACTTATGTCTGCAGAGAGCATGATATTTATATTCTAAATTCAACATTTATAATGTCAGACTATTTATTTACTGTTGCCCATAACTTAAACTGCTTTAAAGGTGCTGTTCTTGTATTTCTGGTGCCCTCTCCATTATTGCTTATTTATGAAAATAACTTGTGCCATCAAGAATTCTGTTCCTCTTTAATAAAAGTCAGCAACTAAAATTACAACCATAAAGAGAGATCAGACTTGCTGACCTGTGACAAAATACACTCATAGGGAAAATAAATAGTTGTTTTAAATTATCATGTGTATACACAATACAGGCTAATATTTTTACACAGCCTTGTATATTTATTTGTTTGCAAGAGCTTGAGCAGCACTTAGGAGCAGTTTATATTAGCCCCTAAGATAAAACACCTGGGTTAGCATTGCCAAAGGACCTGTAACACCATGCAAGGGTTACAGCTGGGTCCACAGTGGACTATGTGAAAAAACAGTGTTTTCCTTTTTCTCTGTCTGCCAAAGAGCAGAACTGATTTAGGCATTCATGAAGTGCCAGCTACGAGATGCACCAAACCATAAGCAGACCCAGAGAGAATAGGAATTGGAAATAGCAAAGGCAAACCACATCCGATTTGGGACTGAGATGGAAAAGGAATCGACCAGCATTCAAAGCAGAATTACTGAATCGGGAGCCAGGCACTGCAGCACTTCTCACTGGGGACAAACTCAACAACATACTCAAGGAGAGGCACACAACTACCCAGAGACCTCTTGCAACCACTGTAACACACAGCCATTAGCAGAGCTGTAACAACAGGACATACAATCCAGCAAAGGACAAAAACCGCTATGTGTTTCCTCTATACAATGTGTGGATGGGGAGGGATGTGAAGTAATTTTTCAAATCTCCACCAGCAGTGATGCACAGGGAAACGCCTGCAAGTTATCACCCAGGCAGGTCACAGAAGACATTGGGGGTCTTCAGCTAGCAGAAGAATGAGCAGCACAACAAATTGGAAATTACTTTCCTAAAGATCTTTTCTTAGCAAAGCAAATACCGGAGGAAGGACCGCTATCTTCATATGAAACTTCATAGAATTTGAGACTAAAAGCTGGAATACCAGTCCATTCTTCAGGTGAGGAAGAGGCCTGAGGGACCTTTATCATCCAGAAAAGGGGTTAATCTCTGCTGTGGACTAACTGGAGCAAAAAAGGAGATTTTAAGCAAACAGCATACAGTCAAGCTGATAAAGGAAACAAATGAAGCACAGAGAAGTCTGAGTTTTAATGAGTTCAGCTGAAGTAGGAAGGAAAGACAAGAAACAGTTCAGTTATCACTGTATCAATGGACAGGAATCTGCAAAACACAGAAAGAGGAATTGGAAACTCACCAGTGGGAAGAAAATTCATATAATTAGCATTAGTGAAGCCAGATGGGATGGTTCACAGCGTCACTGAAATGTTAAAAATCCTGTTTTATAACCTCCTTAAGGGCAAAATGGGTTATAGAGGTGGAAGTGTATATTAAAGACATCATTACTTGTTTTATGGTTATTGATTACTGTGGAATAGAGTGTCTGGGATGAATACGGATCAGTGTTTTCAGCAGCAACCTCCCAATAGAGGCAGTGGTGTAGTAAATGGGGCTGGAGAACTGGATGAGCGTCTCCTTTTGTGCCTACCTACAAGATGCAGAACAAAGCGCCTAATATGGGGCTTCAGTTTGAGATGCCTGGCAAAAGTTACACATGCCTTAAACTTTAAAATTTGTGAGAGTTACTAAAAGTTTGTTTGAGGACCGACATTAAAGTGAATCAACCTAGTATTAGTTACCTAGTATTACTTAACTCTATATTCAGCCACCTCCTGATACAAAGCATGCTTAATCATGACACTGAAGTCTGAATTCACTTGGGGGCAGGTGATCACAAAATACAGAGGAAGGCAGAAAGACATGGCAAAACACTGATGATCCAGAGAGGTCTGAAATGCAGTTATTCCAAATGAAAGGCATGAAAACTGATGGAGTCTTTGTTTCTCCACATTATCCTCTTGAGATGGGAATAGTTTCAGAAAACTAGTGGACTAGTATTGGACTTGGAACAAGATGGAATGGATGACGTCACTGTTCTTTCTTTCTGACCTCAGCTAACATCTATGGAAAATGTCAAAGTTCAGAGAGTTGTATAACATAGCCATCAGCTCCAAGACCCACATAGTGGGTACAACGGATGAAGAAAGAGGACATGGTACTTTCCAGGTAGTCCCTACAGGAAGTGAGCATGGTCTTCCTAGACTCATACTTTGACCACGGTCACTTGTATCACCCAGTTGTGCCCAACACAGAGCACCTCAGGGACTGGTTTTCAAGGCAGAATTCAGATCTGGGAGAGAGTCAAGAAATTTACTCCATTTATTACCATGGCATTGCATAGTCTAGTTTCATGTGTTCGTACCAGAAAATTTCTGATGTTAACGTAAATCAGAGTTATACAGAATGCATTGACAGAGCACTGCAATGGAGTTCAGCTTTTCCAGTGTGTTTAATGACACATGTATTTGTGATTGTAACTGGAAAATTTACTTATCTAGTAGCTTTTTTTTAATAAAGATGTTCTCTTGTGGTTATGTAGCCTACACAGAACTTATAAGCAGGAAGAGTAACTGATGAGAAAAGCTTTAAGTTCTTGCATATTGTCCTGAATTGTAAAACATCCCAGGGCAACTCACCGTGTAAAAATGACTATGCACTACGAATAAGCACCCAACACAGCACTTACACTTTGCATTTCAGATTTGATAATCATCATAATTGGAACTCTTAGATTCACCAGAAAAATGCATTGAGTTCTACAGTTCAAACTTCTATGAAATCTGCTTGCTAAAACAAATACATTTTCTGTCTAGTTTTCCAATATAATCCCTACAGTGAAAACTCAAATATCACATTGCATAAAAATGTATTTTGTGCCTACACAGCATAAGTCCTAAAACCTATTATTATTGATTTCTTCTGTTCAATAGAAGGAACTGAGTTACAGAGTGACTTTTAACTGGAAACCACAATGTTAAGGTCGCTACTTTGAAAACACCAGGTTTTGCTAAGCAGATATCACAGCAAAAACCACATTAATTTTGAGCATAAACTTTCTGGTATGTATCCAAGGTTATTTTAAAATTTAAAATTCATTTTAAAGCAGCTGAAAACAGCCTATTTCAATGTCAGCAACCATAATTGGGTACTCTGAAGGCAAAAAAAAAAATCGATTTCATTAGAATGTGAGCTGCTCACAAGCATCACATTCTAGGTTTTTTGCTCCTTTGTCAGTCCGTCTCTGTTATCCCTGTAGTGATAACAATAGGAATTCCATCAGGTATTTCTGTGGGACACTGACTGACAAGACACGCACAGCCTTTCTCTCTGACCACTAGCCTTTCTGAGAAGAACACACAAAACAATTACAGGGTTGATGTAGAACAGCATAGTTCAGTTGAAGAGACCTACAGCAATCACCTAGTCCAGCTGCCCTCCTTTTAACTCAGTGGCTTTTGTATCATCAGCATGTAGTCTAACCTGAGCTGGAAAACTATAATTGAGCATATTGAGCCATACTGAAGTAGAGCAGCGTAGAGTTAGGATTAGTCTCTGTCTCTACAGGGCCTTACAACCACCAAGACTGAACTTTGAGGGATGCTGGATGTCCCTTCTATGTACAGCCCCTGCCACTACCATCTGCATCCACATTATTAGGTTTCTCCCTAATAATACAGCACCAGGTATTTCCACATCTATCCAAAGCAGAATGTCAGCCCCTTAGATTAATTGAAGTCTGAGCACAGGGTTGTAACGCAGTATGTAACCCAGTTGTAATAAATAGCATTTTCTTGTTCTTATTAAGAATGTGATCTTATCGCTGAAGTCCTTCCATTATTCAACAAAATCACTAATATTCTGGCCAAACATTTAGTCAGGAGGAACATCTATACCACACCTGAGCTGACCAGAAAAGCTATCCTAGGAAGACAGTAACCTTCTGCTGGAGAAAGTTCTAATTGCAGGAAGGATTCCTTGAACAGACTATAACTACATTTTACGAGTGTGATTTTAGGAAGTGAATAGGAAAAATATCATTCAGTAAGCTGAAAACATCTAAAATGAGAAAAAACACTTAATCTGCTTAAGACAGTCTTTTTGTTTTACCCACATTATTAAATGCTTTAGAAAACAAAGTCCTTGTCCTTGAAGTTGGAACAGAGGGGAGCAAATAAAAGAAAGAGGAGCAAGTGTTCTTAACTCAAATTACAAAAAGGGAATTTAGGCAATGAGAAGATTAAAATTACTCAAGATGAGAGAAAAGTCTGTGGTTTCGTAAGTGACTGTCATTTAAGATTTCCCAGGTCCTAAGCTGGTGCTATAACTATATGCCATCTGTTGGGAGCTTTTTGATAAATACAGAGTTTGAGAGTGGCTTAAAGCACTAGAGGTTATACTTAACTAACTAATCTGCCACAGCTTTATACTACTGCCATTTTAGATAAGGGAAATTAAGTGGAAATATAAGCATATTCAGATTTCCAAAGGGTACTTTGATGAGATTTCACATTCAAGATTGCTTAGCAAATTGGGAACCACCAGGTTAATTAGGACATTTGGCTCAACGGGCAATGGCTCAAGAGCAGAAAGAAATGTGTTAGCAATTCAGAAAACACTGGAAAGTAGAGGAATCATTTGAAAAAAGTCTAGAAAGTAACAAGAAAAAAATACATAACAGACCACATCAACTTATCAAGAGAAAAACATCAAAGAAATATTTGTTTAGTTTTTTGTTGGGTTTGGGGCAGGGGAGGGGGTCCCTATTATAGGGTATAAGGCCACATAGCTAGAGAAGTTGTGTAGCTTCACAGCTAGTGTAGCAGGCCTGGTGGCCTCTCCTGTGGCAAAGAGGACTGGGTTGCCCCAGCTATGTCCCTCCCAAATAGTAGAAGTAACGGGGCACATCTTGGAGCAGTCATCACTCTCACCCAGTGCAGTCATCTGAAAGAAATACCCAAGTGGGAGTACTAACAGATCCTTCAAGTGTAGATTTCACTGGTTCAGCATCAGTCTGGAAAGAGACATCAAGTGGGGTCCTCCGAGACTAGGGCCTGTCCACTGCTTTCACTAATGACCTTGTTGGCATAATGGAGAACACACTTACTGGATTTCCAGATGGCACGAACTCGTAAGAGCTGTAAGCATGAAAGTCCAAAGATGAGGAAAGACAGAAAATTCACATACTAGGGAAGAGGTCAAAAATAAAGTACACAATTCATCAAACAATGGTAAAACAATACAAAGAAATATGCACCTGTATGAAGTTGATGGGGAAAAGCTTCTTGATCAGTGTTTTAGAAAGGGGCTAATCATGTGTGACAAGTGAGCACGAGTTACTAATACCATGCCATCATAAAAAAAAAAGAAAATGTGTCATAGGAGGATGCTCTCCATCTTTGCTATGGATTATAGGGAGCCACAGAAAGGACATATTTAGGCCGGCCATCAGGAAAAATGGTAGTGTAATTAGGACACAAAAATCAGTAGTTTGAGATACAGTCTCAGCATCAGTGGAAGCTTAGGAACTTGTTGCTCAGCCATTTCTTAGGAACGGCTGATTCTTCATCCAAGATTTAAGAAAATAAGTTACAGGAAAGATCTCCCTCTCAACCTTATTTTCTCCAATTCATTCAGAGTGGCCCACACAACCTACATGAGAAGAACATAAAAGATCTGACAGCTGTGGCATCCTGGACACACCACTATTACTGGCTGACCACCATATGACATCAAAACTTTACAGCCTCTGAAGAACATAAATGTGAAATCTATTTAAAGGAGCTAGATTATTTTTGGGGGGGGGGGGAACCAGGGAACTGAGCTGGCCTAACATGAAAGACTTATTTAAATAATAACAAAAAATAATAATTAAAAGGGTTAAAAGAAACAAAGTCAGATCATCGCATGGTGTCAACTGGCAGAACTCCATTGGCTTTAAAAGTAACTGTGCTGATTTATGTGAATTGAGGATTTTTCTTGCACTTAAAATGCTCCATTGGAAGTGTCAGTTCTTAAAGAGAAAGAAGGGCAACCTGTTAGGACTGCTCACTACACCACATATATGGAAAACATAAGAAGTTGGAATACAAATGAAGCAACAAAAATAAATTATGTACCCGTCTGTTGACAAATACTGTTAGTTACACTGATGACAAGACAGAGTACAAGAGGAAAAGGAAAAAACTACAGCCAAGAACATCAAGAAAATTTAACATAATAATAATGCAAAAATCCCACAAATGTTTCCAAATCTAATAAAAATTAAAATTATTTGATATGTTTATATTTAAGTCAGCATGACTTAAAATTTCTCCCTGCCTATTTGCTGGTATTTTCAAATATACACAGTATCAGTTTTATCTTCCTCTTACTGAATTTTACAGTAAAATTTTAAGCCCTTTAGTAGGAAGATTTTATGCTGAACCTATTTCCATTTGTCCCCCCTGCCCCCTTTTTTTAAATGAACCCTGGTAGAAAGTCCTCTCCCCTAGGAAGTCCCATAGAGAGATGCTCGTCCTGGCCACCAACAGATATATACAGCGATACTGGGCTTCAAGCCGTAGGACTTTACAAACTATACAAGACATTTGCTGTCCTTTTCATTGAATTTCTATCTAAACTGAAGATATTATTTGTGTTTCAGAGTAAATTCTATCAAGAAACATCTAGTTCCACCCAAAACAGGACACCTGGGAGTCCTGTCTATCTGAAAGAAATGAAATAGGGATCTTTTTGTGCTTATGCAACCAAAGTGTCAATTCAGCGTAAGAAAAACATCTGTCTGTGACAGGAAAGATTCCTATGTCTGATTTTATTCTCTGTGCTCAGGAGTATCCAAAACACTAATCATAACTACCTCTCTATGAGCTGACAGACTGCAACAATATTTGTCTCAGTTGATTACTTATCTCTGCCACAGTTCCTATTACCAGTCTTCCTGGCTCTGTTGGCCTGCCTTGTTTTTGAGAGTTGGAGATTTATCTTTTTTTCCTCCAAGATTTACACGCACCATTGGTGTTTTGTTTGGGGGTTTTGGTGAGGTTTTTTTTCTTTGATATTTTGGGGAGTGTTTTTTGTTTGGGTTTTGTTTTGTTTTTAATTAAGTCTTCAGAGCCCAATAGCAGACAAGTCCAAATCAAGCAAAGTGACAATTCAGAGTAACTATGTGGCCCACAGACAGAAGAACTAACAAGACATGGCTTTGATATGTTAGCTATAACCAACAGTTTAAGACCAACAGGAGAATTACTCTGACAACCACCAAAACTCAACTGTCCAATTTCAAGATAAACCAGAGTTTACACACAAAAGAAGGTTTCACAGTTTTGTGCTCTATATTTTTTATTTTCTGCAGAGGACAAGATATATCCAGAGATAATGTTTTTTGCTAACATTCATTTTACTTAGTGCATGGCTTGATCTTCAAAAAGAGAGGGAAATGACGCTCTGAATTCAAAAGCCATCCCAAGCATTTTCTGGTAATGTCAATGAGGACTTGCCCCAGGTGAGAAACTGATGTTGGCTGGAAGTCAGGTGTGGGCTCTGTGTGGCCCCGTTTCAACTATTGGTCACCTTGTTCCAAAACCTGGCACAAGTTTCTCTTTGCTGGACCTTTGCATTGCTTTTTGCATGTATTTCAAAACATTTCGGTGTATCCTGTATTATTTATTTGACTACACCAGGATTGAATGAGTCATTTATAGTGAAAATTGCACCAATGGGATTTCAGCTCTTTTTCTGTTTGCAAATTGCCTGTGAACAAATTGCAGAAGCCTCCACCGGATTTATTATTCAAGAGTATTGACAATTTTTCATACGAGTAATTAATCGGACTTGCAAGCTGCTCGCAAATATTTCACTGAAGCTGTTGTATGTTCCCTGCTCTGCTGGTTAGTTTTAAAAGTTATATCATACTGCTTCTACGCTTTCATTGGGTCTCTTAAGTATGGTCAACTCAACATCTACCTTGAAAACTATGCATCTAGCCATGAAAATAAATTCCAAATTATGTACTTGAACATCAAAATTGAAATCCACAGTTCAGAATTGGATTTCTCTTTCCATTTCGGAGCATATTGCCATATTTGAGCTTAATACTATATATCTGCTAATCTTTATGTTGCAATGTTTCCACACTATCACAGAAAACAGCTCCCAGAATTACAGGACTGTAGCCAAGGCAAAGTAATCTTAAAGTTCAAGCTCACATTTGCTATTTCTATACTGTGTTACCACTCTTTTTTCAGATATCTAACCAAGTATGTGGTGAATATGTAATTCATATCATTAAACTGCTTTTCCTCCTCCTGGATGATTAATGAATATGTTGAACAGAATTTCTTTTTCTTAGAATCTTTAGAAAGATTTTAATCCATGTTTCGGTTCTCACAGCTAAGTCAATCTGTTTTTTTCTCAACTAACATCTTACCATTGGCAAATATTTAAGTCAGGGGATTTTAACTGTCCCATACCTTAAAATCAATGATTTTCATAGTTTAATTGTAAAAATCATCATGTAGTTTTCCATGATTTGCTCTTCCTAAAAGCTAAGCTTTTTATAAAATATCTTCATAAAACTCAAGTAAAAGTAACAGCTGAGATATTAAGAACCCAAACAGTTATTCTAGCCAAAATGAAGAAGAGATCACAAGTCTGAAAATAAGATATAGCTGCTATAACCTCTGACAAAAAGTGAAGATTTTTTTCCTTCCCCAATAAAAAAAACAGCCAACTCCTCAGCCACAGAGAGGCACAAACTGCAGTGGCTTCAAGCTGCCTTTGTGCTCTTCCAGTCTAATGTTATCTAGGTTTTCTCAAAGACTCAGAGATTCATCATAAAGTCACCACCGTTAAGTTTCATGAAAATATAGTGTATCTCAGGCAAAAGTAGCCTAGTTATGGTCAAATCTTGATATTTTGGTTTAGGAACTGTCAGTCTAATTAGTTCATTTATATATTTCATATCTATTTTTAGACTCCATGAAAGTCACACAATCTGCTTTACAAAAGCCTTCATCTGTCCCACAGGGCCCGCTTACACCTCAGCAGCCGCAGCGTTACAAATACCATTACCGATATCCCTCCAATAGCTTCTCTGAATTTCAAATATCATTGACAGACCCTGTATTTTGGAAATAGAAGACAAATCTTCAGAAGACGACTACCCAACTTTCTCCTGCATCACCTGAGATCCAAACTAGCAGGATCCTGAGCTGTTAGAGCAGGTACACACCAAACTATTTTTTAATTTATCTGGAAGAGCTAGAGCAGGAATGAAAGGGGAAGAAAATTAGGCCTAACTCAGAATTAGTCCCACTGATAATTTTTGCAGTTTGGAGGAGATATAGGAGAAAGATCATTTTTCCTTACACATAAATACTTTTAAAGTCACTGATGTCTGGAAGCACTTCTCGCACATGATTGTAGGCAGTCTGGGGAGCCCATAAAAGTAGAATTTAGTCATGAATAATTTTCCAAATTGTGCAAGGACAATGAAGATGGAGAATTAGATTTAATAAGCACTACAGTGAGGTTCCCTCATAGAGGAACAGCTCTGCATTATGATTGATAACATCTAATACCAGCAGAACTAATGAAATCCAGTTTCTCACACATTTATATTCTACATTGCTACACAACCCCACAACACCAGACTCCACACTCTCCCCCCACAGCAGCAGTACCCCGTTTCCCCCTCCCCAGCCCATGTGCCCTCCCAACACCCTTTCTAACCATGCAGCATCCTCAGATTTCCCTACCAGACCCCATTTACCAGCAGGGCGAGGGCGAAGCTGGCTCAGGGCTGTGCGAGAGCCATCGCTGCACACAGGCACAGCCAGA
This sequence comes from Butorides virescens, assembly GCA_017310255.1. Taxonomy (NCBI): domain Eukaryota; kingdom Metazoa; phylum Chordata; class Aves; order Pelecaniformes; family Ardeidae; genus Butorides; species Butorides virescens. The sequence goes on from JADKXX010000051.1 coordinate 10,730, forward strand.
CCCTGGCATGGGGAGCAGTCTTTGCAAACTCTGCCACCAAACTGCCAAAACTTGGGGGAACTTACAGGTCTTTGAGATTCTTTGTGTCAAAAATGGATGAGTGCTCAATGGTTAGTCAGGAAGAAAGAGAGTTGGTGATCAAGTAAGCCTTGATGTCATAGGAAACTTTATTAAAGAAAAAAAATAAAAACTAGATATTAGCACAAAAAAAGCCTAGATTTACAACTCATTGTCCCAAATTCCAAACTGCATTGATTAACAGTACAAATGTCAGAAGCATGGGGAAGTGAGAACAATTTCAGAGCAGGAAGACCAAAAAAAAGATTTAGTTGGCCAAAATCAGAATAGCTATATTGTGATTGAAGTTATCCAACAGCTTCATAGCCAGCAGCTTATCAGGATGTGGAAATGGACAAATATATAAGCAAGGTGTGAGCTTATGTGTGTCTGGGCCATAGAAAGCTAGGCCAGAGGGCAATCTAGTGCTTTACTCAGAAGTAGAGCACAAGAGCAGCTTACCAAAGAGGACATGTAAAGGATGAACAAATTAGACCCCATTAGTCGATAAAGAAAAAGATGTTGCCAGCATATTTCTTGATTAGGAAAAAGCATAACAAGATACGATGATTATAAATTGGAATTCAGACTGAAAATAAGGCATGGATTTTAAAACACTGGAGCAGTTAGGGAAAATATTTCTAAGAGATATAGTAGGTTCCCCACTTTCTGAAATATTTAATAACTGGTGGATTACTTTCAAACAGGAAATCTCTTATCCAGGAACAAGGTTGTGTGAGCTGGTACAACAGTCACTGCTTGGCATGATGTCCTACGTGAAGCTGGGATGATCACAGTCTGGTCTTCAGAACTTGAAGTTTATTCATCTACACAGACACACATGAAAAACATTTCTTTTGTTCCTTCTAGCACAAAAGAGCAACATCTGTCATGAGATGCTTCTATTTTGTTTTGAAGAGTCAGAAATCCTACACAAGGCAAAACAAAGATCATGGTGTGGAAAACTGAACTTATCTGAGATTCAGTTGTAATTGATAGTTACCCTAACAGAAATGCAGACAGATGCACAGCTTGCCTGGAAAACAGCTGAAGTTTTTGAAGGAGATGAGCAGGGACACAACAGAAAACACACAAAGGGAATTCATCTTCTGGAGCTTTTAAGTTTTTACATATACACACCAGGAAAGCCAAAAGGGAAGTTCAGTGAAGAGTAATTTCAACTAAAGCTTTTGAAAAAGGGCTTTTATTTAATCCAAATTTTGGTTTTTGCTTCCTTCCCCTCCCCCCCAGATGGAAATAAAAATTATTTAGCTAAAAAAAGCCCTAAAATCACATTTCTGTTATCTTTCCTTTTGAAGTTGTAGTCCACATATTTACCTTTCTTTTCTGCTACTGAAATTATTCAAAATACAGGAAAGGGTGGGGGAAATTCCATTTTTGAGTGTCATTTTTTCCTCAGAGAAATCAATTCAAGTAAGTATTAAATGCTGAAGGCCTAAGCCCTCTTGCTGCTTTCAGGGAGAATATGAGTTCACAGGACTGTGTCAACCCTCCTGCTACGAAATCCAAACCTGTGAAGCCTGCAGAGCTCAAGAGGACTAGGAGGAAAATGCAGGGGACACCCAGATTGCAGACATAGCCCAATCACCTTATTAAACAGGGGCTGTGTATTCCCCAAAGTACGGGGTGGAAATACAGAAGACAAAGTAAAAGATTGCTTTGGGTGCCGGTAAACACCAGCAATCTACCTCTAACGAGGGCCTGGGACCCTCTGCTTCTTCCTGCCGAAGCAAGGGTATTAGGGCACATTAAAGTAGGTTTCTGTGAAAACAGAGGTGTGAATTTGAGTTTCCCCTCCGGATTTGGACCAATATCTGCCCTTTCAAGATGACACACATGGAATTAATACCTGGTCATTCAGACTGGGAAATTAAAACCATCACCACATTGCTTTTTGCTGACTTCTGGAAATGGGGAGGTCCTGACATTACCCTGATGAGCTGGGACCGGCCTTTGATTGGACCATCACTTCCAGGGTAACTTTTGCCTAAGTACATCATGTTTACTCCTGATTTCATATTAATCAGATCTAAAATCCCTACATAAAATGATAATCAAAAAGAAAACATACACACACACAACACACAAATAGTGCAGTATTAGAAGATGGCATACAAGCACAAGGAGAGAAAAAAAGCTATTTCTATGAATTAATGTTTCCAGCACTCAGTTAGTTATTTTCTTTCTGTGAAGGAAAATAATATTTGTTCATTTAATTTCTGTGGTAACTATATAGCAAAAAATAATCTTTACTTTTTAAATCACTTAAGCCACCATTTTATTACTACCTGACAATCCAATATTAGGTTGCTTAGGGAGTATTATTCCAGCTTACACTCAGTATGCTGAATACAGTTTTTAAAAAGCTTTTATTTCCCTATTGGTATTCATATTCTTATGTGTTGATTTTCTTATGTGTTTATTTTTCTCTAATAGAAAATTAATAAAGGATTATTCCTGTTCAATTATAGTCTACATGGTAATGTGAAAATTGTAGGCTTGGCACAACTAAAAAGCCTACAGTAAAAGATAGATAAGTGTTGCAATAGTGGGAACAGATAATACAGTCTTTAGATGAAAAGGAAGCGTCTTATTCAATTTGGACTAGTTAATAATTATATGTCTTAATATATTCTCAAGACAGAAATTCCCACTAAGATCTGCACCCATATTAGGTTAGACAGCAACATAATAAACACTAGAAAAAATAAAGAGCTTACAAGCCTAGATAACAATTTCTGTACATATTATACAGCTGCATATTACTTCTGTTTCACTAGAAGTATGTTACCAACTCTTAGATGTAAATAAAATAAAATTATTGTATATAAATATCATTGTAAGAATTAAGTTTTTTGATGAGGCACACAAAGTTTATGTCAGTGATAATATGTTTAAGAGCAGCCATCTGAACAGCTGTAAGGCTTCTAACTTCAATTACAGAAATATACATTTCTTTCCATCTCAGATAAAAACATTCCTTAAAAATATCATTTTCCAGACGTGGTAAATAGCATGAAAAAAACCTGAAGGACATGGGCATTGAAGACACACATGAGACACAGAGGAATGAAGAGCAGGTATGATACCCAGCCACGTGTGTGGGGTTTCATAGCTCTGCCCTGGAGCTTCCGACAGAATTTGGGCACCAGGGTCCACCAGGCTTACAGTTCCTACCCTTCCCATACTGGGAAAGGGGAGGAGATTTCTGCAGCATGGCAGACCCAAATGACTACCTGCACGGTTATTCCACTGGGAGGAAAAGTCATCTTTGTTCTAGGAAGCACAGAAAAAGTAACTATCAAATATATATGTGTGTGTGTGCATAGGTATTTACAAAAGTGTTACGACCATAACTACTGTAGGGTAATTAAAATGCTTTGACGACTCATTGTTTCAGAAAAACAGCTAGGCAAGTTATCTTATCAAGTGCCAAATAACAACACAGAAACTGCTATTAAAATGTTACAGTATCGATTAATTTGCTAGTTCAAATTTCCACGGTCAGGTTCTGCCATGTGTACCTGTATTATTCCCCTAGACATTAGAAGAGATAGATCCCACCCCTATCGATTTCAAATGAGAGGCAAAACTCACTGACGTAGACAACTAAGTTATGTAGAATATTTATTTACATTAACTGAGTGAAGTTAATAGCCAAATTATACTACTATAAAATATCTAGTTATTACATCAAATTTGTTTCTTCCCTCACTTCACATGTATGGGTCAATATTTTAACTTCAAGTTTTCCATCTTAATAACTAGCTATTACTGCATATTACACAGATTTTTTTTTACCATAGCAGAATTACAGTAATTAACTTTGTACCAATTACCAGGGCGCATATTAATATTCATATACTTTTACAGAAAGAACTATCTTGAAATCTCTTAGCAGGGATGGTTAAAATGATTCATTACTGTTCTGCACAGGTTTCTTTTCTAATTCATTAAGAAAATATTAGCATAATCATGTGAAATTAATTTTCTTAAAAAGGTTGGTATAAGCAAGGGATTAAGGGGACTGGTGCTAATATGAGTAACACGACTTGCACCATGCTCTTGGTCTCCAGAGGCTGACTATCATATTTGAGGTATTACTTGCCAGTGCACTTTGATAATGAAGAAGAAATCGGAGATAGATGGAGCCAGTTGAGCTGAGGATTTCATTTTCACAAATCAAAAAGGAAGCCTCATGCATCCTGTTCTTATATTTTTGTTTTGTGAAGAGATAGAGAAAAAACACATTACTCTACATGAACAAGAGGCTGAAAGAAAATAATAAAATGAAATGATAGGCTACAAATGAGAAAAGCGTCTAGAAAATAGAATACCTAATGATAATAAAAGGTGAAGAGAAAGTTCAACAAAGAGAAAGAAAAGTGATCCAAATAGAAAGGACCAGAGAGAAAAAGTTAAATAGCCCCTCCAAAAAAAGTTTCAAGGAAAAAGAAAAAGCTATCTCAATTACAAATGGCAGTGAGAATGATAGTCCTCATTCATAGATTCACAAAAAAAAGGCATTTAAGGTAGGAGGGCATTAAGATATCTCATGTTATAACCTAAAGTGCCTCTTGATAAATCCAGCTCTGGTGCACCCAGAGGGGAAAAAAAAAAAGGGGGGGGGAGGGACAGTGAGTTGTGGCACCTACACTGAGCAAGAATAATGTCACCAAAAAAAAAACAAACAGGAAAATGTGTGCTGTGAGCCAAGTCAAGGCTTTTTGTCAATACTACATTACATTTGGCATTGCTATTCCATTTTCCTCACAGCGACTATTCTTTCAAGTCAGCTTTTAGCTCCATAACAAAACGGGGTTCAATAACACTTGAACATGCTCCAGAGACAATAGAGAATTGGTCCTCTACTAAGAGAGGCAATGAAAGGTTTTTCATCTTCTTTGTGAGGACCATATCAGAGGGGTAGTTTGTAACCAAAGGGTTTTCAAGGAGCTCATTATGAAGATATATAATTCTCCCCCTCGAGCTCTGTTCCTGGCACGCGATCTCCATCTGGAATAGGCCCTGGTGGACCACAAGGCAGCTCCTCACAGCATGGGAAGTCTTGCACAAAGTGACATTGAAGTTGGATGTTACACTGTCATTAATGACTTTTTGGCACTCAAGCCTGAGCTACCCCACCTTCATTCCCACAAACTCCTCAGGCACACAGTTTCCTCCTGAATAGTTTTAGGGCTTCAGAATGCATAGGAGATTATAACCCAAGGATGTAGGGGGAGTTCAGATCATACAAATCTAGACCTGCAAAAGCATGTATGCTTTTGGGGTCCCCTTCCTCTCCAAAATACAACATTAAGCCTTTGGTGTCCTTCAGCAAGTGACTGCTTGGTTGGAAGAGACAAAGCTGTGCAGAATTGCACGTGTGGATGTACCCACACAGCCTGAGACCACCCCAGTGCTCCTGGCTGCCTGCTCAGAGAGAGAGCTACCAAAACTCCCAGAAACACATGTGTATGTCTTGACAAGCACAGCAAAACATGGGTGTTGTGTAACATGTTGAGTGCTGTAGAAAGGAATAATCACAGGGGAAAATCTGGGTCCTTCATACACCCGACTGGCCTTCATGACCTGAACATGTGAGCTCATCTGTCCATTAAGCCTATTACCCAACTATGCTATGTCAACTTCATTGTCCCTTTCCATAGAAGTACAACATTCAATACTAAACTAGTGGAAATAGATACCACACAATCATTTTTATAATAATTTTCAAAGTTAGATAGTACCTAGATCTCTGAACCAAGAAAGTGCACATGGACTTAACTCCTAGCTTTGACATCCCAAAAAATTAGTATTTTCTACAGTGGTTCTGCATCAGTAATTTAATAATTAAACCTTGGTACAACTTCCCAGTGCATTCCAGTGCAGAGGGAAGGGCACTGCTGGATGAACGTAGAGCTGAGAGGAGAGGGAGACAAAAAACAGCGGTGCAATTTATCCCTGCTCCACATTAATCTTAAAAATATTTTACAAGCTTTTTCTTCCTTTCTAAATATTGCTTTGTCTACAGTCTTCCACTCAAGAAGAAAGTCTTTATTCTTAAATTTTATTATTTATTGAAATGACAACATAATCACTCCCTGTTCCCCCTTAATTTTAACTTTTAATCATTTTTTCCCTAAAAAGCTTTAAATTAAAGCCATTTATTTGTAGTTACCAATTCAGGGATCCAGGTACTTCTCAAAAAAGTTTTTATTTTATTGATTTTTTTTTTTTTTTTCCTTTCGCCTATAACCTCAATATCCTGGTTATATCTGCTATTGAGTTTTCTACCTTCCATAATTTTCTGTCATTTTAAATAAAGAAAACTACCTTTAACAGAGAACAAACAAATATTTATTTCTTCCCCCAAGTCATTTTTCCCAATTTATCCTAATTACAAAGGCTTCTTAAAAACCTCATAACATTATTTCTCTTCTACTTGGATTAAAAACCCTTTAGAAGTAGTTTACAGTACAGCTGCAGTTCTGAAGGTTTTGGTTTGATATGGATAATACTTAGTTCAAACAAACTCATTCTTCTGTTGACATCTCTGGTTTTGGTGGTTTCTGAATAAGGAAAGGGAATACACTCAAAATATACTGAAGGGCACCCTTCCATCTTTTTCCCACATGGTCTTTTCTCTTGTGATGCTTTTTCCTTGCAACTTCACCTGCTTGCTGGTGGGAAAATATTTTTACTGACATTAAAAGTTTCTTTAATGAAGGAATGACAACCACTTTCTGAAAGCTTTCAAGTTATTACTGAAAGATAGGAAAAGCTACGTAGATTACTTTTTCTCACTAATAAAGTCAAAAAAGTTAGGAAGACCTGTACATACCTCTCAAACACCTTTTCATGAAAGTGGGTTGGTGATTTTTTTTTTAAAAAACATTAGCTTCCCCCATTGTTATTAGCATCCTGTTGCTTTTTGTCTCCGTTATGAACAATCAAGATCTAGCTTCATCTAATAACAATGTTAGCAGGATTCCATCCTAATTCATGATTAACTGTTATTATACAGAGATTTATTTCAAATTGCTCTTGAAGTACTAGACAGCTTAAAAGGAAGAGAGGGAAATAACCCAAACGAAGTCCCACATCACATACAGCAAGGAGGCATTTTCAAGCAGCCTTACGGAATGAAGATTAGGCTCTATCCCTGTGCTGGCAAGTGGGCCAGGCAGCCACAGAGGCAAATTATTGTTAAGCCTTAAGCAGATCTAATCTTCAGTGTTGCCTCTTTAAAGCCTTGTGAACACTTTTATTATTGCCATTCTATGAATAAAACTGAAGCAAGTCCGAGGAAAGCTGTAGTTTTAAGGACAGGTTGCATAAAGATAGCCTCATGCTGCAAGGCCCCACCATAACAATAAGCACTCAAAAAAAAAGAAAAATCAAGCTTTTCACATATGTAGGCATACACGTATGCATATAAGGAAGAGCAGGAGTAATAAAAGGGCCCAGCTTTACAGAGAAGTGTTTGCTGTTATGTCAATACCCTGTAGCTATGTGACTACTCCAGCCAATACATGCAGAAGGGTATGCAGCTATGTAAATATGCATAAAGATATAATTTCAGAGCTTACACACCACATTTCTTGGCCAAGAATGCCAGCAACGGCAAGTGATGGTGGTGAAATACCAAGGATTTGTACTTTGGTCACAGAACTCACTGCTACCCAGTGCTCCTAATGTGGTACAGCGCTCAAAGTGCTTTAGCATGCTTCATCCAGAATCAGAGAGTTATTGCATCCTGATCTTGCATGTTTTGAGAATGAAGACTTGTTTAGCTATTCTGGGTTTCTATTTGTTTGTTTTTACAAATGCAGCACAAGGTGAAGATGTTAGAGTTTTGTTAAAAATGCAAAAATACTGCATTTCTCAGAGCGTTCGTCACTGGTTACTATGTCTTTGCTGCATTTTGCTGAAGTCCCAGATGCCAAGCACAGGTGATTCCAGTGCTGCTGGTCTCTTCAGGTTTCCATTTATCTCAGCTCTAAAGTTTTAAGTGACCATACTGAAGTGCTGGCATGAAAACAAGGATAGTGAAACAACTCAATTAAATAACCTGGTCATAGAGAGTTTTCTACAGACTTTCTACCTAGACTGCTCATTTTCCTCATTTATCAGCACCAATGCTTGAAAAATTGTGTTCTCTCCCATTCATCAGCACTTCTGCGACAACCTTTAGTCAATTCTTGTTTGGATCATCCTATTAAAAACCAGCAAACCTGATTTCCATTTTTTTTATGTCAGCTAGATCTATTCCCTTAAGAGTCTGAACCATTCTTATTTTCTAACTTGTTATCTAGGGTCAATGCTTCTTGTTCATTAAGTCTTTTATGAAATCACGGTTCAGCATCTCCTCACTCTCTGGAGGTTTTCTCTTTGCTGCTCTATTTTGTCCCTGCTTCTCTACCATTTGCCATGGGTTTTGTGGTTTTGTTTTGGTTTTTTGAGGGTTTGGGGGTGGGGGGGTGGGGGTGGGGTTAGTAACACATTTCATCCTGCATCTTGTATCTGAACCAAGCTGATATCAGCTGCAGACACAGCCTTCTTGATATAGCCGAAAATGCATTACACTGGAAAGATAATAATGAAAACTATACTGGAAAGGGCTCTACCTAACTATATAACATTTAATAAACACGACTCTCAAGGGCATGCAAAAGCCACCCTGTTTCAGAATGTATTCATTCAATCATTCCTCTCCAACATCAAATACCATATGCATCAACAGCCACAATGCTTTATTTGTGAGATCTTCTTCAGCTGTTGCAAAATGAAATAAGGAACATAAAACTGTAAGATGCTTTGAAATTGTTATCCTCTCTAAGACAGATGCCAAGAACAGGATACTGGGAATAGCCTGACTTCTGCTCCGTTACTTTTAATACATTTCAGCAATGCCTGTGGACAAAGTTAGTCGGTATTGCCTAGAGAATTCCTAACTTGCATCCTACTCTGCTGTGAAATACCAGCCCCTAGTATCTACCAGGAATGACATCTCTCTGCATGCATAAGTTTATAGTGTTGATTACAGAGAGAACTATTTCATTTGTAATTAAGGATTCTGTCTTAATAAATTATAGAAAACAAGCGACTTTTTTCTGCAGAACCACTCAAGAAAACAAGATAACCAATAAATCAGTACCAAAAGGCAAAAAGTAAAATTCTATCAATGAATCAGACATTGGTTCAAGAGAAAACAAGAAATGCAAGTTACAGCCTGGTTCCACGCATCTGCATAGCATCTTGTTTTAAAAGCTGGAGGTGTGAATTAAGTATGCAGAAGAAAATAAGTAATGAAAAACAAGTAAATAGAACTTTATAAAACTGAAGATGCGTACAGTAAGATGGCAACTTTCCCTAACAGCAGATTCTGGAGACCGGTAAAGTCTCAGTGATATCGTGATGCACATTCAGATGGATTGCATCAAATTCAAAGACGTAATAGAATCATGATCTAGGAAAGCACTTTCTTGATTAAGTATTCCTTGAATTGATGCTAAGGACAAAGGTTTCTCAACATACAGAAGTGTAGTAAAGGAGCAAATTTGCTCATATGTCATTCTAGACAACCCAATTAAAATGTCTATTTGATGTTCAGTAACAGACAAAAAGCTTGAGATGTGAAGTTCTATTAAAAATGAATGAAAATAGCCTTAAAGCACAGAATTTTTACTTAGATTTCAGGTGCACTTTGACATTGAGCTAGTGTCTGATTTCGGTTATCGTAGTTCTAAAAACAGAGCACTGGAGAAGTTTCACTAGGTTAAAAGGTTAAAAGTAAAACCAAAAGAGTAAAAGCCATTAGAAGAAAAAAAAACCTAGAAACAAGACAACAAGCAGGCAAATACCAGCGTCCTGGTTTCAGCTGGGACAGAGTTAATTTTCTTCCTCGTAGCTGGTATGGTGCTGTGTTTTGGATTTAGTACTAGAAGAACATTGATGATACACTGATGTTTTCATTGTTGCTGGGTAGCTCTCAGACTGGCCAAGGACTTCTCAGCTCTCGGCTCTGCCAGGGGCACAAGAAGCTGGGAGGGGGCACAGCCGGGACAGCTGACCCCAACTGACCAAAGGCTGTTCCAGACCATATGACACCATGCTCAGTATATAAAGCTGGGGAAGAAGGAAGGGGGGGCATGTTCAAGGTGATGGCATCTGTCTTCCCAGCACCATTACGCATGATGGAGCCCTGCTTTCCTGGGGATGGCTGAGCACCTGCCTGCCCATGGGAAGCGGCGAATTAATTCCTTGCTTTGCTTTGCTTGCACCTGGGGCTTTTGCTTTCCCTGTTAAACTGTCTTTATCTCAACCCACGAGTTTTCTCACTTTTACTCTTCTGGTTCTTTCCCCCATCCCATTGTGGGGGGAGTGAGCAAGCGGCTGCGTGGTGCCTACTTGCCAGCCCGGGTTAAACCACAACAACCAGCTACATATAGGCAGAACACACATTTTTTTCCTCTCACTTGCCAAATAGAACCTGATAGAGAAATACATCTAAAAATAATGATTTTGGTTTTTAAGTAGTATTGTATTATTATACTGTGGCTGTGATGAAATAATGGCCCAAAGAAGTTTCAAAACTGAGTTGATATTTGTAAGAATATTAAGTACATCATCCACAGTTAATCTCTCTGCCCAAGCTCATTTAACTTCCATGTATCTAAAAATGAGAAACAGTGTAAAATAGTAGTTAGGCAGGCATGTTGTTATCATTATTTGAACATAAAGTGTATCTTATTTGAATGTAAAGCATGAACCCAGAAGTAGGCACATCTCTACATATGGGCATAATTGCTGCTTCCTATCACACCCATACCCCACGGGCACCAATTTCTCCACTCTTCTTCCAATATTCATCACCTCCCAGGACAGGGTAACAACATATGTTCCCATTTCTACCGTACATTACCACTGTTGAACATTAACTATTAGCAAGTACACTTTGCATCTCAAAGGTAACAAGCATCCGAGCTCCTGAGGGGACCCAGGAACTCCTGCCTGCAAACGTACCCATTGCAGTATTTCTGTTACCTCCTTTTCACTCAAAAATATAAATTCATGTTGCTGTAGATTCAAGTTGGTGGGTTTGGGATTTGGTTTTTTGGTTTGGTTTTTTTTTTTTTTTTTTTTTTTTTTTTTTTTTATAAGCCATGTGGCAATACAATCCACTGGATGCAAAAAATAAATGACAAGCTAACTTGATCTCAACCAATGAATTGGACTGGAGCTGTCACTGCAAAAATTTTGATTCTAGAAAGCTGCAGTTCCCTCATAAATGGTTGCATGAGATACGTATGCTCAAATTTGTAATTCTTTTATTTGCACCATCACCTTGAACGGATAAATCCAAACATGCAGAGGGACAGGTGGCTATGCAGCTGCAGATGTCACTATGAAATAGATATGATCAGGCTAGATTTAGTGACAACCCAGTAGGAAAAGAATTAAAGATTATAAAAGGTGATTGTGGGCATTTTCAACAGCCTGAATTGCATTTAAAATAGGTAAAATCTGTATGCAAATTTGGGCCACTTTGCAGCTTCAATAGAATAATTTCGTACCTATTTAAAACAATCTCGGAGCATAACATTAGCCCATTGTTCATTTTCATGAAGTGCAGGATAGTGTTATGGTTTATAGCAAACCGTTAGAGATAACAGGACGCAATTGCACTGCGCGCTGTCATTGCTGGAGCCGCCACATTTAGCAGTGCCATTGCTCAGAGTAATGTACATCAGCTTACCAGACGCACCACAACAGGGGCAATTTCTTTTTCTGCTAGTTTTCCCTCCTTGTTTGTTAGCCTCACAATTTGCTACCAAGACACTTTTCAGCTGTTTACTTCCGAGCAGCTCATTCTCACAATATATGACATTACAAATAATTCAACTTCCCATTGCATTATTACATCAGTGTGCAATAGAGAAGCGACACATGGCACGCTGTAGGGTTATTAAATCGCAGTGCTATCTCCGCAGCTGCCACAGACATGCAAACAAACACAACTTATTTCCCTCCCCCCTCTCTTTTTATATTTGCCCTCACATCTCCCTCCTCTTTCTAGCTCACTTTGCTCTGTGCTGCTTTTCTAACATAGATAAACAATGAAATCAGTAACTCCAGAATAACGTGTGTTATTTCTCATGGGTTACGTTAATCTGAAGTGAAATTAATGGCAAAACCCTCATTGACATCAGAGGTGCCAAGATGATTCTATTTGTCCCACCAACGTGCTCAATGAACATCACTAGGGCTTCCAGCATCCTCAAGCATCTCAAAATGAGTTTGCACCCTTGCAAGAGCATCTAACTGTTAGATCCTATCCTCAGAGTTGCACTTAGTGTAAATCTAAAGCAATTCCAGACTCTAGCCCCCAGCTGGAAAGAATCATGGTTTTCTAGAAAAGAGGGGGAGAGATTATCAACTAGCCTTAAACAGTGGTAGAGTTTCTTTTGGTGTATGTCTATGTGACACAGAGACACCAGATTGCTCTGATAATAAAGTTTGGGAACCAGAAGTGATATAATAGCATTAGCCCTCAGACCAAATAATTAACCTGCCTGAAAGTAGGATATATTAATTTGAGCAGAGCACTGTGAACTGGATCAGTCACAGCATTTCTATTTGGTTGTTGACAGTTGATGAAAGCAAAGCAGTTTGTTTTCATCTGATGTCTGCTTCTTTTTAAAAACATTTTAGCTTTCATTGGGTTCCTATAGACAAGTATTTCCTTTACCAAAACCTGCAGCTTGTTAGCCTTTTTGCCTTTAATCTCTTCAGAAAAATGGAGAAAAGGGTGGTTAATCCATACCTCCATGTTCCCACAGATCAAGTTCAGACCAATATAGGAACAGACAGTGGAGGAAAGTTCATTGGGTTTTTTTGTTTTGGGTTTGTGGGGGTTTTGTCGTCAACAGCCCTTTAAAGGTTGCTGCTTACACAAAATAGCGACCTGCAGTTTTCAGATATCGGTCTATAACATATCACAAAATTAAGCCCTCTGAGGAAAAGAGACTGAATAAATGTGCTGCAAGTGCCAGGTCACAAAAACTTGACCAATTCTGACATACAGGATTTTTTGTTCTCTTCCTAATCCTTTTCACCAGCAAGATCTTTTGGGCTAAAGGGATTAAATTCAGTACTTTTGTAACGGTAAAAAAGGACCATTTCTAAAATCTCTTCAACTTTCTTCTTTGCTTCTTTCAAATGGTGCACAAGAGAGAGCAACTGTATGGGCTCAAGCTTCCATTTAACATATTTCTGACATTTTGCTCCTCTGGTGATGGAAGGAAGGGCAGTCAGTTAACTTCACCGGAGCTTACAAAGCAAGAGATGTCAACAGAGCTTACACCATTTCTTTAGAGCTGACATCAGGCTTCAGAATGCCTGGGAGGAAGCCACATGAAGTATTTTGTCATGAAATTTTTTTAACTTTTTTTTTTTTTAAATCTTTCACTGTTCCCTGACAGACATAGGGTTGTTAATGCTGTATTTCAATTTATTTGATAAAGCGAACTCTCAGTGCTATTACAGATTATTTTTAAAAGCTCCCTTAAAATATTAAGTAGCATCTTGGGTCTGCACAAGGGAAAAAAAAAAATCACCCAATCACAGCACCATTCAGTCGCAGAAATTAAAGATGGAAAGGCATATTCACTCTATCCCCATGCCAGTGAAGGATCGCCCTCTAGAGCGCACTTTCTGCTTCTTTTTCACATCTAATTTTAAACTGTCTTAAGTGATGGGTCTTTCACTACTTCTCTCTTCTGCATTCTGAATTTAGTGTCATGAAGCTTTATCATGGCATTCAGCCCACATTTTATTTTTCTTAATTTCAACCCATTATTCTCAGTTATACCCCTCTGTTTCTCTCCATAGTAATTCTTCACCATCATTGGTCTTTACCGAGAAAGTAATTCAAGATAGTTATCATGTCCTCTGCTCTATTTGCATATCCAGTCTAAATATATTGCACTCCTAATATTGCCTTATAAATCAGATCTCTCTAGTCACTTAATCTTTCTGGTTGCTCTTCTATAACTTACCTCCAAACCATGCACATCCCTGAGGTGCCACAGACAAAGACATGAATTCTGCCTTCAGGCTACGCTCAGCCTAAAGCCACCAAAGCAAGCCCTCGTGTTATCCCGTCAGTCTCCAAGAAAAACACTGCTTTTGTTGTCATCTGTGTTCTCTGAGCCCTGTGTTTTAGCAGGAGAAGGTAAGATGGACAGCCCACAGTCAAGTGCTATGAAACAGTGGTGAAAATAAAGGGAAAGAAGAAAGAATTTTAGTAGAATGGAAAGCAGCTGACAAAAAAGAAGAGGAATATAATCCTTCATTAACACATTTGGTTTTTTTCATAGACAAGGTATGGGAGAAGCAGAAGACTGAAATATTGGGTTTAATAGTTATTACCATAGGAAGAAGGACCAAATTTCCACCCCCCCTTTGGAGTGGCAAAGTGCAGTATTTCCACATAGCTGCAAAACTTGGAATTAGACTCAGCTGAGATTAATAGCATCAAAGGGATATTATGTTTAAAAACCACCAATCTTAGAAGCACTTGTTGGGTAATTTCACTTGTCAGCTTTGAAGTCTCCACCTGTCCCTCATTATACCCTGGTTTACCCTCAGTAATACAGGTAACGCACACACTCTTCCATCCTGCCTTTTCAAAATAAAAACACTACAACAGTCTATTTTTTTCTGTAGAGTCAATTAACTCAGTACTAGTTATAACACTATACCCTTGGTCCTAAGAACAAGATACCCAGTTTTCCCAACTTCAGCTTCTTCCTCCCAACCTCACCACATGTCCCCACCTCTTCCTCTACACCAGTTCAGATATTTAGGGCTAAGCTCCAGGCAAAAATCAATCTCGCAAGTTTTTTAAAGCAGATTGTGGAACACTGTTCTGTCAGCTAAACAAATAGCTGAACTGAACAGCTTAGGGCTCAGGAGGGAAGACAAGACAGATGAAGTCTTCCTAGTACCTGCCAGACAATTGGCTGCAGTTTTTGGAAAAGGCTCAGAGGTCTCCAACAGGACCCACCACTACACCCCCAGCAACAAGCTGACAGGCTTAGAGGTGGCAAGGGGCAATGATGAAAATCTTAGAAATATTTCATAAGTATAACATTACACTACATTAAAGCTAGAAAAAACTTGGTAAATCAGTGAAATTTGTTGATCTCCATTTTAATCCAGTTCACTCTTCACTGATAGGAAACAGAGTGGGTATTTCTTTTCTACTATACATATTTTCATTAAGTATAGTTTCTAGTTTATATATGCAAGCATTAAGACTTTTTGCCTGACAGAATATGCTGTATAACTGGAGTGAATTTCAATATTGTCAGGTCTGATTTTTTCATTTTTAAACAGGAAAAAAAAAAAAAATCAAACACAGATGACTCCCTCTATAAGTATTGTTCATATCACTGTGTAAATTTGAAAATTACCAACACCTCCTCAGGGTGTTAGACAGCTTCTCCCTTATCTGTCCTGAAAAAAAAAAAACATTTTGCAGAAGTCCAGAAATATCTCACAGCTATTTAATGCTTTTGGTCCCTAAACAATAGTGATTGATTTTGTTTGGTCTGGCAAACATAAATTATCCCATAATCATTTTATCCTACCAGCCATGCTTCCATTGACTTGTTTGCAGTTTAAGAAGAAAATTCAGTGATTGTAATGAAAAATGGAAAGAGCTGGAGGCAAATAAAAGATTTCTCTGCTGCTGAAAAAGCATCTACTTTAATTGTCTACGCAGACTAGGCTTGGGTTTTCTGTGAAAACAAAATTAATTTAAAAATAAAAGGGCACTTTCCTTTCCCTTTAAACTTGCCTTGCAACTCTCCAGGGCTTTATTTCTTCATTTTTCCTACTTTATGACAAAAGAACACACAGACAGCAGTTATGTTTCTTTCCTCTTTGGTTGTGGGTTTGTGGTTTTTTTTAAGAAACAAAATTATTTAAAATATGCAAAATGAAACCTATAATTCAAACCTTTAGACTCTTAAAAGAAGCTTTGATTGAGATAACATGATCAAGAATGGAAGGAATCAAGCTAGAGCAAGGTATGCTGATGGGCATAGATGTTCATACAATTCCTAGGTGGCAGGTCGGGGTGCTTTGCCAACAGCCTGAGGAGCCTAAAGACTAGGCCAGGACATCAAACATCTGGCTATTAAACCTTATCAAGGACTGTTGTCTCCTCTACCATAGAGCATATTCATTCTCTCAGACCACAGAGGATGTTTTCTAAATGAACTCCTACCTATTACAGTGAGTTAGGGCATTGCAAACAGCACCGATGACTCCTGTTCTCCCTGTACTACAGTATAACCATGCCTCCAACATCTGAATTACCGAGCTTTAGTCTGGAATATAGATTAGGAAGTCATTTGTAGCCCATGGTGCTACAGTAGGTGCTTTCAGCTACCACCAATTGATGGGGATGATGGCCTTTTTCAGGCTAACATTTCTGGGAGGAAAGGAGAAATCTTCCTCAGGAAAGTCAGAGCTTCTTACCTCTTACCCCACCTTCAGGAATACATAAGTTAAATTCAGGAGAACATACACACATAGAAGTAAAGCAAAGGGTATCCAAGTAAACAGCCAGGGAGCTGCAAGCTGTTGCTACAACTAGGCTGAATGTGAAAGTCAACGTGATGTACAAGTAGCTTTCTGCCTTTAATAACAGCTCAATAGTAGCTTAATAAAAGGCGTTCTAAGAACATCGCTTCTGATCTACATCTCACTCCCAGCAAAATCCCCCATTAGGGAAAAGGGAATTTCCAACGCATATTAAGTGCAGCTATAATCTTACTAGATTTTGAGTCCTTTATGGTTCTCCAATTTCCCATCAGCAAGACAACCCACACAGCACTTCTCTGAAACAACAGAAGCAATATGCTTGCACTCACTGCTAGTAATATATCATATTTAAGAAGCTTCGTTCAAAAGCAGAAGTAGCCATTTACAAGGAATTATTTGGTCTCAGCTCTTGAAGACCTCATAAGCTAGAAGAAAGCAAAACTTTAAGCGCAATAAATCTATCTTTAACATCAATACAAAACTCATTGCTGTGGTCAACAGCCTTTCAGAGGAGTTTTAGGAGGTTCAGAAGCAAAACACTCCCTGGAAGGTCCATCAAATGTAGCTATTATGTCAAGTCAGCACTTTTGAAATGCTCTATTTGTGAAAATAGAAAACAGCTATGGTCTATCAGATTCTTCCGAGCAATTCAACCCAACAGCGATTCAGCAGCTGCCGTGGCTTCAGCCAGCCCATTTCAAGCAGAGCCCCTGCACTTTGCTTGCCCCCCAGCCAAGCACCAGGCTCCAGGAGAGTCTGAGCACACACACACTCTCCCTTTAACTGTTATTATTTTCAGCTTCTCAGACTACACAGTCAGCTATTAAGGAAGGACAAATAGCCCAGTGTTGGGGAAGGATGATCATACAGCTGTCACACAAATCTAACTCCTCGCTGTACCAAGTCACCCTGCAAAAAAAAAAAAAAAAAAAAAAAAAAAAAAAATCAGGAAAAAAACCCTTTTCTGATTAGGGTTCCTTGGCTTTTCACTCCAAATTACCCCACACACTATGCAGGCCCATCTTACCAGCCAAGCTTTAATTACCACAGTACTACACAGTACTATACTTTTGCTATTATAAACATCTAGAAACAAGCAGTTTCCTTGTAATATATTCTTAAGTGGTAGGGAGCCTCAGCTGCAGGACCTCCTCCTTCAGGCATGCAGAAGGGCCTTTGAGGTAACAGGCAAGTTTTGAGAAGGAACATCAGAAGGAACAGAAATAGCTCCAGTGACAATGCCTTAATCAGTCTTCTGCCTCTTGGTCTATGAAACACTGAAGTCACGCATCAGCACTCAGATTGGAGGTTCATTAGGTGGGAGGAATCCAAGTGCATTTTGGAGTCCTGATACTCCACCATTAGTTTTCTTTTAAGGTTAGGATAAAAGTTCACAGTGCAGTTCATCTTTCACCAAAATGGAAGCTTCAGAAGAAACGTGTCAAAACACAGAAATATTTTGGTTTATCTTTTCTTAAACCCAAATGTTTTAACATTCCTTCAAATTAAGTTATTTGTATTTATCTACTGAAATGAAATGAAAATTGATCCAAAACTCATCTGCATTTTCATATAACGTTTACTGAGTGTGCTGTGCTTTAAAATTTTTTTTAAGCATATTTCCTGTACAGTGATGAGCACAGTCATCTCAACCCACTGTAGACCAAGCAGTAAAAGCCTGGAAAAAATGGAAGCTCTGAGCTCCAGAAAACCTTTCCATGAGGCAAGGTAATAGGGTTCTTAAATGCAATTCAATTTTGAATCCACTGAGAGTGTTCAGTTTCCAAGCAAGTAAATAAGCTAATAGGGAGGAACTCAATGTGTAGATCTGGCAAAAAAAAAAAAAGTAACCTAAACACACAGGTAACCAGTTCACACACACAGAAAAAAAAAAAAAGTGATCCATTCTGCTCTCCTCTTTCCCTGAAGTCTCCTGAAGAAGAGTCCCCCAGGTAATAACACAGCGAAGAAGTAGATGTGTCTTTCTCTTTCTAGATCACGTTTTTACCATGCCTTGGAATATCAAGAAATCTGTTTGGAACAACATACACCTCCCACAGTAAAGCTCATTTAAAGCATATCAAGAACCCATCAAGCAGCCATTATAAACAAACTACTGTGACACCTACATCATGCTTCAAAACCCACAGGCCACCACGCTGCTTCTAAGTGAGCCGCCCTCGGTGGGCCAGCGCGGGGGAACGACAGGAACTGCGCTGCCGCGAGAGCGCACCTCGCCTCGGACCACAAAGCCAAGTTCTATTTAACACGTGGTTTCCCAATGATGGGGTGTGATGAAGGAATGAGAACATCTATTTAGTTTCACTCACAGCCTGTAAGAAGGCTGTCAAAAGGAAAGGAACAAGAAAAAAGAAAGACTTTTTGTAAATGGTTTTCAGTCCTGCCAACAACAACAATATCCCTGTCTCTCCTGGTTTGAGGACAGGGTCCCTTTGACATATCCAGCCTACAAAGTGCTATTCAGATGTTCACCCAGAATCAAGATCAAGCCCTGACAGCAGAGCATGAAACATCCGAGCTGTGTCTCAGGACAGCAGTGACCTTCTGCCTCCCAAGCTCCCTTATGCACATCCACAACCAGCACTATATTTGACAAGACCAGCCCATGGAAGATGCCAAGTCTCTTGTCAACCTAAGTTTAATGAAATTCCACCATCCTATCCAAAGCAAAAATGAACAAACTGAAGTCTAAGACTTGCCTTACTCTCCGGAGCTAGTTTATTTAGTTTGGCCGAGAGTTCACCATTATTCATTTTAAATCCCTCCTCAGTGATGTCCAGAGTAACAGATCATGGGTAGCCCTTACCTCTCACCACCAGCAGGACTGAAACCTACCCAAATTTACTTTTTTTTTTTTTTTTAAATGTCCTCGAGGGTCACAGACCTTTCTCACAGGGAAAGACTGCAGAGGGGAAAGCTGACTCTGCACCATCTTGATTCTGTGTCACTCAATCTCATAACTGCATGGGATTTGACCATGGTTTAAACATCACCCAAGAGCCCAGCTTTAAGTTGGCAGCACTCAGCTGAACTCTGACAGCAGCAAACAGATGGCAAGTGCTGCTGCTTAATAAGGAGCTGTTAGCAGCTGGACAGCATCAGAGTTTCAGAAAAATCTAAATGGCTATTAGAATTGCAATTTCTCCACTGAAAGTAGCCAGAGTCCTTCCCCTTACCCTAAACTTCTCCCTTATTATCACATCCCACAAGCTGTTCTGATGGGAAACACCACGGGCACTACAAGTGGGTACTGAGCATTTCATTTAAGTTTATTAGAAACAAAATGGAAACAGATTGAAGCCCACTGCAATTAAGCAGCAGCCACCTCCATCCTCCAGAGTCCTCAATTGCTCCTGAGCAGCTCAGCACACATCTCGGCAGAGCGCGGATTCCGGGTAGGCAGAACCCCGGGGCCTAACAACTGAATTATTCACAATTTGCCCAGGAAGGCTCTGAATAAACCGCTTCTCAGCAAGTACCTTTTCTAAAGATGACAAAGGTTATTTATGTTTTGTCTTGCATGCTGCAGAAGTTATCACTGCCCCACAGGGGCAAAATGAAGTGAATACTCCGCACTCGTGGAAAGGGCACTGCATTTGCACAACGGCATCAGAGCTCAAAAAGACCCTATGGTTTACTTGTATCCACCATCCTTTATTTGTCCTTTGATGACAAAACATGCATGCCTTTAACATTTCAAGGATGTTCCCTAGGGCACCATTATCACAGGTACAGAGGAGGATCAAAAGAACCCGTGACTTCATAGCTAGACAGTTGTAAAAACCTGCAGGAAAAGAAAATAGTCGGGAAGGATACTAAGAGCAATACTGTACATCTCCCTGTCTCTTCAACAAGCATCTTTAAAGCCACCGATGCCAAATTATTTGCTAGCCTACTGCTGCAGCTTGCTATGGGTGAGCTACCACCTGACGGGCAATCTAAGCCGGGTGAATATTCCCCACGCTCCAGCCAAAGAGCACAGAACCAGTGGGAAGGAGCCGACCGAGCAGGGGGGCAGGGTACCCCGCTGCGGTGCTGTGGGCAGCACTGCCTCCCACCTGCGCACCCGGCACCAGCCCACAACCAGGGAGAATAAAGTATTTTTAAGTATATCCAGTTAAAACAGTGCATTAAAAAGGGGTAAGAAGCTTTCTGCTGAGCATGATTTTTTTTTTTTAAATTCTTAAATAACAAAGGTATTTGTTCATACTTTCTAGCAAACCATCATATCTTGTTTAGATAGCGACACAAGGATAAAGCAAATACCCCTATTTGCCTACAGCTATACATCAAATCCAGCCATTTTGATTCCCTTATGATTTATGAAAGGAGTCAGGCTTGGAAGAGGAAAAAAAAAAACACTCAAAAAATGACAAATACAACACTTGAAAAGAAACAGTCTCAAAACTAAGAAGGACAAGAGGACAGAGAAACAAGTTGTTGTGACCCACAACAGTTTTTGCCAATCTAAGCTCCCAAGGGTTTAGTGGAATAGGAAAAGAAAGTGGCAGAAATAACAAGCAGAAGCATTGGTTATAATACAGGGGAACACACACTGCCAAAATCACATATTTTGCAGTGTTATCTTAATAACTAGACAACAAAAAGCAGTGAAATGTAGAGGTGGGACTGAATCCCATCTGCAAATGTAAAAGCATTTTAGATACCTCAGCTGTTCACAGCATTCATATCCTCACCCTAGTTTCCTCAAAAATGATAGTAGGGCGCCCTACCATGGAAGCAAAGACCATCAAGGACTATTCACTACAAAGGTACAGTATAATACCCAGCTCAGAAAGTCCCTAAACTGCCTCCAAGCTGGTTTGATTTATTCCCGCACCCTTCCCCTAAGCATCTGCTGCTGGCAGGGGCTGAGGGCAAGCGGTGGGGCCAGGCAGAGTTCCCCTCCACCCCGCTCCGAGTGCTCTCACATTCAGACTGGCCAAAGGTTCACGTTTTGAATGGTGCACCATAGCCCCCAAAAACATCACAGAGGAGTGAGGAAGAAGACAGGGACGCTTTTACAAAATGAAGTGGAAGTAGAAGGGGACAGCTGTTACGATAAAAAAAAAAAGTGGCATAGACAAAGAATGATAGACAGGAAAATGAAACACGGGATTTTTAGAAAAATCCATGGAAGGAGACCTAAAGAAAATGTATTCCCTTCAGACTAAGGGATATTGACATGGAAGTACCTGCCTGGGAGACACCGGAGGCATCTCCGATACAGTGATTACCTACACTAATATCACCCCGATTACTCACAAGACCAACATAAAGCAAACCTGTTTCAATAGAACTCTTAAGAATGCAAATGGGAACAGATTTATTGTGATATCCCAGTTTCTGTGGTCTTGCAGAAGCATGCACAGCTTTAACAAGGACGGTTTTCATAAGGATTTACGACATTTCAGCACATCTTTCTCAGCATAAAAAAGAATTTAGTCTGTGCAGAGCAAAGAGCTAGGAAAAGCAACCTGTGCATGAAAGCCTGTCATAGCAAGGACATGATGGACAGGAGTACTCAGCTCTCAGCTTGGCTCCTACGCTTCCACCAAGTGCTCTCAGCAGAGCTTGAGGAAAATCCTTCAGTCTCTCACCAGTCACCGGATAATGTCTTAAGGAGGATGAGGAAAAAGAAAATAATTCTTCAATTCCCATCCCTAAGCATCTCTTCACAAGCGTGGAGAACACAGTGCTTCAGTCCTGTAAGTGAGCAAGAGCTTCTCCAAAGCTACAGCTGCTAAGTGATGTCCATAAGGAAGAGAAATTCAAACATTTCCATGAAACTGTTTCTTATTTCCCACTCAAATGCCCATTTTCTACTTTAAGCTGCAGGTGCTGCTGTTAACTGGAGACTACACACGTGCACCAGGGATGAAACATTTTTCCCCTTCCAGGAAACAGGATTCAATTATAACACCACCTCCCATATGTACGAGGAGAAAAGCTCCCGAACAAGGTATTCTGCTTCGTAATATTTAATTTCTATAGAACAGCAAACACAGGAGACCTGAATTATTATTAGCATTTCCATAACTCAGGCCAGTAAGCATTCGTAATTAACTGTTGCCCTGAGTAATTGCCCACAAGAATCTCTGCTGCTGTGAGCAAAATAGAATCCACCCTAAAGAAATAATACAGTTGTTAATTTTAAGGTAAATAAAATCAGAAGTATTAAAAAAACCACACCAAAAAGCCCACACACAACACAGGATCAAATACTTAAAATCAGTTTTCTTTCTTTTTTTCCTCACCTTTTTTTCTGGCAATGCAAAAAATAAATATATACTAGTACATTCAACGTGAAAGTACATTATTTCTTTCAGAAAATGCAGTGGAAATAGGTCATCATCCATAGGGAAGAAAAATCCAAATCCCACCAGGCAAACTCCCAGGTGTTTCTAGGACATGGCCCAGTGTCGACAGACTTGCCCCCTCACACAACAGCCAGCAATGGAAATCAGGTTTTCTGCAGTCACAGGCTGTGAGTTCAGGAAAACCCTCCTGCTTGCAAGGTGTAGGAAACCTTTTGTCACTGAAAAAGTCCTTTTTGACTGAGGAATACGAGAGCAACGCAGTCCAGCTCTGTGCTCCTCCACTCAGCATGGTTTAAGTCATAGTCCTACAAAACTGTCCTAACTCAAGGGTTAATTTAATGACTGCTTACATTGCATCATGTCATTAATTCCCTAGGCAGGGTATGAACAGGTAAAAAAAAAAATAGCTAAGAGTCATCCAGCACTGGGAAGGGCTAATAGTCCGCACAAGCAGGAAAAACACCCAACCAACTACATACAGAGTCCACAACATAAGGAAAACCCTGACTGATGTAATTGAAGTACCATGAATCGCAGCTACTGAATGGGAGAGGAGGGAGAAACTACTGCAAGAAAGCAACAGATAAAAGTGCCTGTGCCCAGCTCATCCTCATAAAGTAAGCAGCAAAAGGCCAATACCGTTTTGGAAGGCAGATAAAGGAGCAGTGTATCACTAAGTGCTCAGAGGAAAAAAAACCTCTTTGCGCCAAATCCAGTCAATTGATGCTGAACCTCTATTGATCAGAGCAGTGTGAAATGCTTCAAGTGCAGGTGTAATACTGAGACATCCTGGCAGCCCAACCTTTTAAATAAACCCAGAGAAGTACAGCAAGGTACAGCCTAGTCTT
This sequence comes from Butorides virescens, assembly GCA_017310255.1. Taxonomy (NCBI): domain Eukaryota; kingdom Metazoa; phylum Chordata; class Aves; order Pelecaniformes; family Ardeidae; genus Butorides; species Butorides virescens. The sequence goes on from JADKXX010000051.1 coordinate 34,617, forward strand.
GCAGAGGCATTACAAGCAGATCCTACAGCAACAGGTACAGCAGAAAACATGCAGTAATGACAACCTCCTTGGAGCACAGCGCTGTCATTCACTTATATATGTATCTATACACGGTATCATGGGAACTGGAGAACCAGACTGGCAAAATCTATATCAAAGCTCACAGCAACCTAGTCAGGTGTAGAAGTTAAGATGTGCCTCTCTAACATGATTTTTCTCTGCAAAAATTTTGTTGTTCCTCTTAATAAAGGAGCTTTTTTTGTTTCCAGAAGGCCTGCTGGCACAGTTCTGCTCTCTAGCTGAGCCACAGCTTGTTTACTTTGTGGTGTCCTAGTCATGTCTACTTTTCTTCTCTTCTGTCCATCTACTTGGATTTCCTCTACATGAAAAGAGTAGAATGGTCCATAGCTAGAGTCTTAACTTAGAGCAGAGACATCACCAAGGCACATACTAGGAACCAGAAATTGAGAAGCATTTCTGGGTCCCTCACATTAGATTCAGCTTATATTTGTTCCGTCACATATTCACGCACATACATGAAAAAACCCACCCCAACAACATCCAAACTCGAGTTCACCTGGTTCAGTAAGCACAACTGACAACAGGGTGCTCAGGGTGGAGAATGTGTTGTGGTTTAACCCCAGGTGGCAACCAAGCCCCACGCAGCCGCTCGCTCACTCCCCCTCAGTGGGATGGGGGAGAGAATCGGAAGGGTAAAAGTGAGAAAACTCAGGAGTGGAGATAAAGACAGTTTAATAGGGAAAGCAAAACACACACACACAAGCAAAGCAAGGAATTAATTCACTTCTCTCCCATGGGCAGGCAGGTGCTCAGCCATCTCCAGGAAAGCAGGGCTCCTTCACACATAACGGTGACTTGTGAAGACAAATACCATCACTCCGAAAAACCCAGCTTTATGTGCTGAGCATGATGTCATACGGTGTGGGATACCCCAGTTCAGGTCAGCTGTCCTGGCTGTGCCCCCTTCCAGCTTCTTGTGCACCCCCTGCTGCTCACTGTTGGGGTGAGAGGCAGCAAAAGCCTCAACTCTGTGTACACACTGCTCAGCAGTAACAAAAACATCCTTGTATTATCAACGTTGTTTTCAGCAGAAATCCAAAACACAGCCCTATGCTAGGTACTATGAAGAACATCAACTCTATCCCAGCCAAAACCAGCACAGATTGGCATGTTTCCATCCCAGGAGAGACCCAATGCTCTTAGAAATACTAGAGCAGAGCAGAAATAATGCTACTGGGTCAGGCAACCAAAAAAAATACCACTGAGTATGAACAGGCAGAGTGTTACAGCCAATTGAAAAATTCTAGGCCAGAAACTGATTTGACAAGAACTCCTTAATCAATAAGGATTCCCATTAGTCAGTCAAATTTCTGACTAATAAACACTCTTATATGCATGCTGAACAACTCCAAACACTCTGAGACAAACAAAATAAACCAAGAAAAAATTGTATGGGTCACTGTCCATGAAGAGTCTTCACTTCATACATTTTACGTAAACCTTGTAATTTACAGCTTGGAGAATTTCATGCATCTTGAAAGCTCAAAAGGTTTTTACCGAATAATTATAATCTCAAAAGCACACAGCCGTCTTGATCACTATAGTCAAGACCATAACAATTCAATTATTGTTTAGTAAAGGCAACTGGCTGACTATAAGAAGATGAAGTTTGTAGTGTTTTAAATCAAAGTTTCCTTTGACTTAAGTAGAAAGGTAGAAAAGAGAATGCATTCATTAACCAACTCAAATTCCAGTAGATCTTCATCTCCAGGTGGCTGAATGATCTTCTCTAGAGTCACAGTAACTCAGACTGAGACTCTTAACTGATTTCCCCCACTTTCCAATATTTCAAAAAGTAACCTCATATGGAGCCAACAGCTCAAGAGTGAGAGCTGGTCTACCACAGGTAATGAGCCACTGGGGATTCAAACAACAAAGCAAAAAAAAAAAAGAGCAGGGGGAAAGACTTATTTTTTAAACTGTAAATGCAGGAGAAATATAAAGAAACAGATGTGGTGAGTGCAGAGAAAGCTATGGAAACTTGTCACAAGAGCACTTTGAGCCAAGAGGAAGATACTTCAGAAGATATTAATCAAATCTCAATTCTTCCCTTCTACAGTTACCTTCCCTGAAGGTGGCTGCATTTTTCTTTTTTTGGTGCAAAGAAGCTACTAAATATATATCATAGAATGTTTTGGGTTGGAAGGGACCTTTAGACATCATCTAGCCCCCCACCCCCACCCACCCCCCCCGCAGTGAGCAGGGACACCTTTAACTAGATCTGGCCTTGAAGGTTTCGAGGGATGGGGCCTCCACTACCTCTCTGGGCAAGAATTTCTTCCTTATATCCAGTCTAAACCTACCCTTTTTTAGTTTAAAACCATTACCCCTTGTCCTAACACAGCTGGCCCTACTAAAAAGATTTTCCCCATCTTTCCTATAGGCCCCCTTTAGGTATTGAAAGGCCGCAATCAGGTCTCCCCGCAGCCTTCTTTTCTCCAGACTGAACAAGCCCAACTCCCTCAGCCTGTCCTCATAGGAGAGGTGCTCCAGCCCTCAGATCATTTTTGTAGCCCTCCTCTGGACCTGCTCCAACAGTTCCATGTCCTTCTTGTGCTGAGGGCTCCAGAGCTGAATGCAGTACTCCAGGTGAGGTCTCACCAGAGCAGAGCAGAGGGGCAGAATTCCCCCCCTCTCCCCGCTGGCCACGCTTCTTTTTATGCAGCCCACGGTAGGGTTGGCCTTCTGGGCTGCCAGCGCACATTGCCGGCTCATGTCCAGCTTTTTGTCCATCAATACCCCCAAGTCCCTCTCAGCAGGGCTGCTCTTGATCCTTTCATCCCCCAGCCTGTATTGATACCAGGGGGTGCCCCAACTCAGGTGCAGGACCTTGCACTTGGCCTTGTTGAACCTCATGAGGGTCACACAGGCCCACCACTCCAGCCTGTCCAGGTCTCTTTGGATGACATCCCGTCCTTCTGGCATGTCAACTGCACCATTCAGCTTGGTGTCATTTACAGACTTGCTGAGGGTATACTTGATCTCGCTAAGTCATTGATGAATATCTTAAGCAGCACTCATCCCAGTACGGACCCCTGAGGGACACCACTCATCACCAGTCTCCATCCGGACATCGAGCCATTGACCACTACCCTCTGGATGCGACCATCCAGCCAGTTCCTTATCCACCGAACAGTCCACCCATCAAATCCATAGCTCTCCAATTTAGAGAGAAGGATGTTGTGGGGGACCGTGTTAAAGGCTTTGCAGAAGTCCAGATAGATGAAGTCCATTGGTTTTCCCTTGTCTACTGTTGTTGTCACACTATCATAGAAAGTCACTAGGTTCGTCAGGCAGGACTTGCCCTTGGTGAAGCCATGCTGGCTGTCTTGAATTACCTCCCTGACCAGTAAAGCTTCACTGACATTTGAATCTTACTGTTTCTTTGTGGGAACTACGAATTAAGACCCAAACCAGCACATTTGCATTTAAAAGATTAAAGTACTTTGACCATTTTTGTATAATATAAGGGAGAAAAAGAACATCTCATACTCTAGGCAGTGTTTTTTTTTTATTTCTACCAGCTATTTCATGGTGACTGTGAGGGTTATATCTGAAGATTTTAAGATACATACAAGTCACTTTAAGGTTAGCACCATGACCTATGGGGCCAATACAAAGAGGACAAACACAGGTGGTATGATGGGATTAAGTGCAGGCATGGTGTAAGCATCAGATCCATCTAGATATGGAAAAGATTTGATGCCATGAAATATAAATGGCTTCAGAGAAAGTCTAATTTGAAAATAAGAAGTTACAGATGGAAGCAGCATCAAAAAAATGTTCATGCAGAACATTTGTCTGCATTCACTGTGTAATCAGGACAGGCACACACCGCCAAAATAACCATGAGTATAAAGTTGAAGATAACACTTCAGCAGAGGAAGGAAGCAAACCTACAGCTATGTGAAGATACGAAACCCGTATGTTATCCCTCTGCTGCATTTACCTTTCAATTTGAATGGGAAAGTACAGCCTCATGGTTTTTAGCAGTTGGTCCTATATGTAATTTTTATTTTCCATTGATTTCCTGTTGTAACCATACTTTGCATGAAATAGCATACAATAGAAAATAATATCTATGCCTATTTTACAGCCCCAAATTGGATTTCTGTGCCATTTCTTCTGATAGACCAGTTTTATTTCATCCCATCATTATTTTACCTTATCTGCTCTCAGTCTTCATTTGGTTTCAAGGAGAAACTCATCCTTATGCAGGAAAGCCAGCATGTCATATAACCGACATTAAAAGCTCACTGAAGCTTTATTTGGAGCACACAGCTTGCAGCACACGGATGAATTTCACCCTCAATAAACACTGAAGATTTCTGGCCAAAAAAGGGAGAATACAGCATTCCAGTATTCAACATGTTTTCTTCAAAACAGAATCAATGCTTCATTTCTGAAGTGATTTCTGGTCAGGAGAGGAATCTGCAGAACATATGCATTCCTTCAGCCTAAAAACAATTGGAGCAGAGTAGTAAAAAAGTATGTCCCAGAACATCTTATATGTGGTCATAGGCGAAAGGAAAGGACTCCCCATGGAAATAAAGTAATATTTTTCAAATTATTTCCTTTCTCAAAGCATTAATAAGTAGCTCAGTAATTAGGACAGTCACATACCAGGTTGTCTTGGGCAGGGGGAGAAAAAGGCATTCACTTTTAATGTTATCAGAGCTGACTGCTCTGTTCATCCTGGTCTCGTTTACCTCCTTGCTGAAAACCACTGCATCCATGGGGGGCTTTCCCAAGGCCAAGGAGCAGCCAACCTCCCAAGCTAACAGCGTGAGCACCTCCATGGGATACTCCAGGCTACCCCCTGCTCTGCACCACAGCCCCCAGCCAGCTCCCCCCTAAGGCACGGGCAGCCCCCCTTCCCCTGTGGCTTCCCAAGGGCTTCTTCAGACCATCCAGACCTACCTCCCACAGGGATTCCCCTGGGATTTTCTAACTTTAAAAGGTAGTTTTCTTTTTGAATATACAGCAGTATTTCCAAGCCCTGCCAAGCCTTTTCCTTTTTCTCCTCAACAAGAGGCAACACCTCTAAGTGTGATATATGAACTGCAAACACAGTCTACCATGATGAGCTTGTACTAAACTTAAGAGGTAGGAGTTTATTTAATAAGCCTGAAGTCAGTTATATTCCATGGCAAATACATCTTTCTGAGTGTTTTTTGTTTCATTTACAGGTGGGTTTTTTTGCTTTTTCTACTTTCTCACTATTTTAGTTTGACATGTAGCTCGAGATCTTTTGTTATTCCCTTAGACTTGAAGGGACATCTACAGACTTGCAAACTAAAGATGAATTATATTAGGCTCAACAGGGAAAAGGCACCATGAGATTCATCATGGGTTTGTATCAGAGAGACTAATTGACAGCAGACTAAAGGCATTACACGGTTCTGATTTCATGATTCCCACCACAGCTCTGCAACCACTTCTTTCTTTTTTTCTTGGAAAGCAGAAAAATAGTCATTAAAAGCAGCAGCAAGTAGTCAAAAGAAGGCAAGAACTAAGTTTTATATGAACCAGCATACTGCAAATAGCTGTGCTAAACCACAGCAATTTCATGCAATGCAATAGTTTAATAGCTACAGTAGAGAGGAGAACGAAGGGGTTCTTTATTATTTGCAAAAGAATAATTACTACTAAGTTTTAATATTAAAAGAGTGTAAATGTACACAGGCCAGAATTTAGCAACCATGGTTTAGTAGTAGGAAAGACACCAGGACTTAACCTCAGACATTTGAGTTTGGTCGTAAGTAGCAGGTTAAACAGTGTCCCAGGAGTTGTTGGGGGGGTTTGGTTTTGTTTGGTTTTTTAAATACTGAGCTATTTCCTTCTCTCTTCTCTGTCTGGTTTGGAAATAATATAACCTTCCCTGAGCAAGTGCATGAGTTTCTCCTGAAAGTCTTCCTGTTCCACATTAAATGCACGCACACAAAGTCACCTAATACGCAACGACAGCTGCCAAACTGTTCTTTCTTCTCTGAAAGATGGGACCCCTTTTCTACTTCAATCTGTTAACCTCACAGTCACAGCACTTCTCATTATCCAGAGACTCTGGACCGGCTCTTACAGCAGCGGCTGCGACCGCAGCCTCCTCGGTGCCTCTCAGCCACCCGACCAGTCCCGGCAGATGCGCCAGGCCTGCCCCTCCTAGCTTCTGCTGAGGACATCAAGTGCATGCAACGCAAGTGCTCAAAACTTGCTATCTAACTACCGTCCAACCAACATTAAAAACTATTTTCTAGTGGTTTGGGGTGTCTGGTGGGTGCGGGTTGGGCTGGTTGCTCTTTGTTTGCTTTGGGGTGTTTTTGGTGAGATTTGGGTGGTTGCCTTTTAAAAAAAAAAGTTTCTCACAACAACGAAAATATTAACATGCCAGTTTCCTGCAGAGATTGGGACATTCTCAACATCTAGAATTTTAATGCAATTTAGAAGAGTCTGTAGCTCAAAGAGGGTGGGAAGAGCAGAGAGTATAGATTAGAAAACATGCTGAATAAAAGCATGCAGCACCGTGGCACAAAATCTAGGACTTCTTTTTTAAAGCCAATGAAATTAATAAATTGTCAACTTTGTATTCTCATCACTAAATCATATATAATGATAGGTGTCAAAAATAAAGTCTCTCCCTTGCAAAAACACATCAGATAGAATAAAATAACTGCAAATCATGTTCATCGCTAACAAAGAGAGGAGAACCAGGGAAAAAAGTTCAATTGCATGCAACTGTTTTTTCTGGTAATTTTGAATTGTCAGTGTGATTGTAACACGTATTTAGTTTGCAGTGCTTGTTGTTTTACATTAACATTACACTTCCAGGAATGCTAATGTAACATAGATGCAAGGTGGATATAAATATTTATGATGCTGTAGGAAACACACAACACTATTTCCATTACTATCTGCTGGGAGCAGTGTATTATAGAGAGGAAGGACACCTTGTCCATGACAGGGTCCAGAATAGTCACACCGAGAGATGAACCAAGCAAGGCTTAGGTATTACACAGTCCAAACCTAATGCAACCATCACTAAGCTTCCAGAAGGACCTTGCCTTTTGCTGCCAACAGCTCCCTGAAAGGACTGAAGGATATTTCTGCATCTATGATGCCCAGGGTCTCGCTAACACAGTGCTAGAGACAAGTACCACAGCAGAGCCAAAGACTGCTGACAATGGTTTTCTATTAAAATGGTTCATCAGGTTACATCACTGTGGCTGGACCAACAAGGTGTAAACCAGCCAATTTTCCACGTAAACAAGAACTCAGTGCCACCTTCATGGAGGGACTTGGATACAGAGACAGGCAACCCAATGCTAAATCATTTCACAACAAACAGTGGCCTTTCAGGGATGACACATTTAAAATGAGGAACATTTGCTGTCAAGACAGAAAGAGCAATGACTGAGGCCACACGTTGTACTAGTACTCTGTGATTAGTTGTCAAGGATGGGAAGCACAGAGGAAACACACACGTACAAAAAGCCTACATAACACCCAAGAGGCCACGGGTCTTTCACACCCGACTTGTTGCTTTGGATTTAAGGGCTGGAGAAGTTTCAAGGAGAAACCTCAAGAAAGGGGTTGAAGGAGACCAGAAGACCATGTTGACTACTATCAACTGGTCTTAGGAAAAAAGTGCATGTTTTACAAAGAACTATTTATGATTCTCCATTTTTTAATGGTTTTTCTTTCTCTGCATCTGTCACTTGTATAAACATCACACTTGGAATGATAGGACATAAATACGTGCTTTGAAGTTTTATTGTTGCTCAGCACCATGAAATATCAACACCATTTGTGTGTTTATTCTGAAGTTATGCAAGTCAGTGTGAACTGCTTAACACTTTATATAAACAACAATTAAAAAAACCACAGAAATTCTTTTTGAGGACTGAAAGTTCCACAGGACATGTGAAATTGGGATTTTAGGTTACTTCCACTATTGCAGAAACCAACAGCTGCTGCTTCTGGGAAACATTTGCCCAGTTACACAGCCATGATGGGCAAAGGCAATCCGATTCTTCCAAGTAGCTTCAATACCTCCCAGGCAGAGCATATCCAAATAGAACAGCAATAACCAGTGAGCACAGGAGCACACAAGAAGATGAAAAGACCACCTGCTTCCCCTTAGGTACAAGGGAATGCTGCAAAACACATCATTTTAAAGAGAGCTTTCCATCTCCACAAGAGTGAGGACAACTGCAATAGCTGTTATGCCACCTCTAGGTACAGTAATACATCCAAGTGTACAAGAACTTATTTGTCCAATTATTTAAGAAGGGAATTTTACTGTCAAGCTGCTTAACAAATGTATTAACCATTATTTAACAGAATAACAATACGATCAAGAATATCTGTGGCTGGCCACTATATTTGGTGGTGCCTGAAGGAGAAAAGCCAATAAATTTATTAAAAACTAGAGGTAGGAAGTTGTCATTTTTTCCCCTCCCTCACTACAGAGATGCTTTTAAGCCTTACAGACTTTACAGTGAATTTGATTTGCCATAATTTTGTTCTGTAAAATGGGAACACCAACCATAGGAGCAAACTGGACAGATACAGCAGACAGTATTAGTAGCACTTAACCTCAGCATTGCCTTAAGCAGACAGACTTTATTCCAAGTGTCATGTATCTCACACCACTTAATATTTCACAGCAACTCTTTTCTTCCCCCTCATACTTCAGCACCAGTCAAACAGTATTGGCATAAAAAGCCAAAAGAAAATTTTTATCCTTCTCTGTTGCAGCGTGTATTTGATATGCAGCCCTCAATCAGACAGTGTGGCTCTTGTTTGGATCAGATTGAGCAAAACATTCCTTTTTACAATTTGTTTAATCCAAAATTGAACCAAAATACATCTTTTTGTCAGACAAGCAGTGATTCTGTGTGGGGAAATGCAACTGCAAAGGTTGATGATGTGTCTGCATGTGTAGGCTGATTAGATGAGGGTTTTTTGTGTGCTCTGAACTCAGTCTCTCTTCAGAGATCTCTGCTCAAGCTATCTATTAGTCACGGTTGAGCGAGCAACATTTTCAAATATACAGAAAAACAGATACACTTAAGTCATAGAAATTCTGCGTATGCAGTGTTCAACATCAAACACAACAACAGAGGTTATCCAGAGCGGACAAAGCTTGGCTGAAGCCGTGGAAGGGGAAAGGGAGGCTCTCCTGCTCTCGCCATGGCAGAGGCACTGAACAGCAATCCCACCTTCCTGCTGCAGGCACTGGGGCATTACAGACGGTCCCTTCAGAAGCAAGCATCAAATTCTACAGATCATGCTTTGGAAGCAGCTTTTGCACCACTATGGTTTAATTGTGAGATTTAACACACAGCATATATCTGCTGCAGGGATTTCTGGTCACAGAGCTTTATATTTACTCTTTGCTTCAGTGATTTCAGAATATAATCAAACTCCTGGTCTATGAAATTCAAGAATTGAGGTCCCAAAACATCTGTGCAACCTTTCTACTCTGTGTCCCCTTTATCAAGCTGATCTTCCAAGCATGATACTTGATGCCCCTCACCATATATGAAATACCACATGGAATTGCTTGACAGCTACCAAACAGTTACTGTGGTCCTCAGAGTTTTCATGGTCCGTAAAATAGAATGGATGAGTAAGAGGAAATAAATGGGATGTACCAGGATTAAAAAAAAAAAAGCCACTTGTAGAAATGCAGCACTGAATTACAAAAAACCTGCAGCTCTCCTTTTAAAGCAGGGGGGGGGTTATACTTGTACAGTTATGGGGAAAATAGTCATAAATGGAATAGTGATTTATATTCCACATAAATAGTTCTCCATAGAAGCCTAAATTTCAAAGATACCCCAACTAGATAGAGCACACTTCTAGGGAACGAATGGGACAATTTTGCATGTATTTATCGCATGAAAGCGTGCAGAATATGGGAAAGATCAGTGATCACTTATAACAGCAGTACATGTAATTAATCCTAATAACTGATATAACATTACCACATTTGTTTTCCCACCTTGGAGTGCTGGGAAAGAAATCTGGGTGAAGTCTACCACTCCCACCCCGCCATGAAAATTCTGTTTCCCAGAAATTATCATTTTCTCAGAGAAGTATTCTCAGCCTATAACCCTCACTGTTGAAATGAGCAGGAGGCACTGTTCACTTCAGTTACAGTGACTGAGACAGGAAAAGAACTTTAAAAAAAACAAACCTTAGACTTCACAGCACAGATACATAGCCCAAATTTAAATCTCATTGCAGGTTTATCCCGAGAGGCATCCTCAAATTAGAAACGGTACCTGGTGAATCAGAGTAAGGGACGAGCTATCAGTCTTCCCTCAAGTGCCCTCCATCAGCAGATGTTTAGTTATGACCACATTATCTGAGGGGAACATGCATATTTGGGAGCCCAGTTTTGCCTCCAGCTCAGGAGGACTGCAGTCCTGGGATGCAAACATCCCTTTCCTCTCCAAGGCCTGGGCTTCCTACCAACACCAAAACTTTGATCATTTGGTGGTTTTGACCAAAGCACCAGAATGCATCATCAGCCTCTGGGTGCACAGAAGCTGAAGTGGCCACAAGCAACCCGAGACATCCGTGCCCAGCCAGCAACCTTCATCCCCACTCAGAACCAGCTGAAGGTGTTTCAGCAAGAGCCCTCAACACTTCCAGTTTAAAGAGTTGGTGTTTCTCCAATACTGAGCAAAGGGACAGCCACTGGCGTACAGAAATATCCTGACAGAAGTTCTCTTTAATTGGCATTAACTTTACTGACGTGAAAATGCCGATTCTGATTTCTTAGTTGAAACATGGTACGTAAGAACAACACAGTGTGTCCTCCAAAAACTGCAGCATAAACATCAGAAAGAATTTAAAAAAAAAAATCTTCAGTTAAATCCAGAGGGGACTGTGAAATTAAGTGCAATGACTAAGAGAAAGTAGCTGATATCTTCCTGGTAAATCACATCAAACCCAACTGAAAATATTTTGTTGTTTGTCAGTATGAACCAGAGCCAACAAGGTGCTCCCGGAGCAACCAAACATAAAACCAGCGCTGGCGTGCGAAGTGGACTGTGGTGCTGCGTGGTGGCTCAGGCTTTGCACCCCCTGCGACCACTCCAACGCAGCCGTGGTTCGGGAAGGAGACCAGGGTGGTAACCATGTTCGCATACCGTGGTGCGCCTCAAACCTCCAAAGCATAGATTTAAAGGGTTGCTTGAAAGGAGAGCAGAAGGTACGGTAATGAAACTAGAGACTGAGAAACTCACGGGGTACAGGCTTTTCCGAAGTGCAGCGTGATGTATGTTTACAGAAGCCTCAAATGCCCTTTTTCATAACTCTGTTTATAGCTCATCTGTGTGCAGTAAGTCTTGACCAGAATTGGTCTTTGACACAGACTGTAAAATACAAATCTTAAAAGGACCCAATGGAAAATAAAAGTCAGTATCATGACAAAATGGATGATTTCTGATGTAATCTCTTTCCACTCGTGCCTTCCATACAAAGGAGATATGGAAAATATGTTTCCTGCTATAGAAATTAAGAATTCTGCTTCAATAAAAACATATCTGGCTGCTATGTTGTGGAAATAAGAGCTTATTAGTATTGTCACGGCTGTTATTACTATAGCTGCTCCCAAATGAAGACACAGTCCTCCTTTTTGAAGGAGATCATCCTCCGCTGCCTGTTCATTTGTCAAGCAAACAGAGGGGCAGTCGTTTGAAGAGATGGTAGCGGCATCACAGTAATATACCAAAATATTATCATGAAGACAAGCTGAATCCAGCAAAGACGCTGCTGAACTACGTAGAGATAAATAGGTATTTTATCTGTTCCAGATACTTTGACACCAACACAGCTTGATGACAAAGACAAAAAGAGTCGTCTTCTACAGCTAACAACTTCCATGACAGAGGAAACTTGAATAGGAGAGGAGACACAAGTAATTTGTTTTCTGGGCTGTCAAGCCCTTTGTCTTGACCCAACAAAAAACCTATTGATCTACTTCAAAGCACAAAGGGAACAGTAACTGTCACGATGGTATGACACAAACCAGATTTTAAAATAAAGAAAGAAAAGAAAAAACAGCTTGTTTATACTCCGGCAATTGTGTGCTCTGGCATTCCCCCTCCATCACTTCACAGGCATTTGCAAGGGGGATGCGACATCCGTGTAGCAGTGTCCTCCTGGGTACCACTCAGAATCCCCTCTTCTGCATCCCACCGCAAGCCCTCTTGCACTTGCTTCCTCAAGGAGGAGAGCACTGAGAAAACATAGTAGTGCAGCTCGCCATTTGCCCAGGCAAGGGAATTTCTCAGCCTGCTTTGAAGGATAAACACCATTAGGAAGTGATGGTGCATGCCACAAGCTCAGCCACACGTCCCCAGGAACAAGAACCTACATGTACAATTGAATCCTTTCTGCTGGACATCTACCAGTGATGGTGCAGGTACCACGTTTTCTCTGCACTGCCAGTGAGCAGCACATCCACTTCATTTCCATTCCCTATCCCTCAGGGCTGGAATATCCACAACTTTCAGTCAAATCCAGATATCTTTTTTCCATCTGGCTTCCCTATAATACAGACCAGCTTGGCCAATGACCTCACACCACCCATCAGTACTGCAGTAGTAGCTTTCCTAGACCTCCTCCAAGTCCATCTTCCTGAATAGCACCAAAAAACCCTCAAACACACTGGTAACAGCCACCTTATTTACAGCTAATCATATTTTTCTTCCTTGACAAAAAAAAAAAAAAAAAAGTCTAACAAATTTTTGGCTACCCTGCCTGACACATAAAGAGGGCTCCCACCCTAGCCAGTGTCCTGTAGGTGGCCCCATGCCACCCATAAGAGCCAGCAGATATGACCATACAAGAGAAGTCCTCCAGCACAAGGACCAGTTTCCAGAAGCAACAGTACATGATGCAGAGTCACGACTCAGCACTGCTTAAAGCAAACCAAGAAAATAAATAGCTGATGGTCCCAGAACAGGGCTTAGCAATCATTTTCAGCATTTAACATGCAACCAGTGGATTCAAGTCATAAGAGCATTAAAATATCAATCTTCAGAAACCCTACAAGAGGCTGAGGAGATAAGGCTGCAAGATTCAGGTTTAATAATGCAGAGAAAGTTTCTGATAAAACCTAAATTAGGAGTCACATTAGGCATACTTGATGCCCCACACACGTCTGCTTTCTAACAGCAAGTAGTGTCCACAAATACTACCATAAAAGCCTCCACACGGTCCTTTCATAAAGTCAGCTTATGTAACTCTTTACTAAATATTCAGATGATAAATGTCAAAAACTGTGCTTAAGAAGTGAATTATCTGCATATTGGCCTAATTCAGCAAAAAGTATTAGTTAAACTCAGTGATTCTGAGGTCTTGTTTGGTTTCTGTCATCATCATAATTTTTCTTTTTTTTTTTTATTCAATGTGGTTTGGTACTTAAGAGCAAACCACCTTGCTTGAAGAAATATCAAAAGGTTGAACTAGGATTTCATGTAGACTACCTGGCATTTTTGTTCTAAGAATTGTATTGCAAAAAGAAATTTAAAAAAAAAATAATAATGTTTTACTCTGCAGGTTTTTTCAGATCAGCCCAAGCTTGATTCATCAGATATCCCCCAAAAACTTTCTCTCTCATTTCAGCCTGACTTGTTCCCCTCCCCAATTACTGTTTTGACTGTGAAACAAAAACATATTTCCCAGCTGTATTAATCAGATATTGGGGATATTCCATTATTATAGCACAGCTATCGAGACAGTCCTCTCAGGTTTTCTTTTAACAGAAATTAAGTTAAATCAAGACTAAGCAAATTTCCCAGAAGTCAAATTCCCTAGAATTACAATGAGGATGGATGAAAAAGTATTACGCCAGGTAACGCTGCAAAACACCAGGGCATCTGGGGCAAATGGTAGGTTCTTCCGTTCCAGTTAGAGCTGCCCCTTTGAGCAGACATGGAACTGCACTAACCCTGAAACTTTCAGTAGTAAGCAGAGCACAAAAAGGTCATAAAAGAGCCTATTTTTTCCCTATACCGGTTTAATCTTTTCTCTTTCTGTGGAAATATCTGGACTGGTGGGTTCTACGCCTTGTGATGCTCATCGTTAAACCCTGGACTGAGTCTGCTGGACTTGACTGTTTTTAAAAGGGTACCCAGACACAGCTCCAGTGACAAAACAACATTCCATAGATACACTGGATGTGGGGCTTCTTGCTTCCAAGTCCTCAACTGCTCTCACATAGCTCATACTCCAAACAGCCGTACAGGTCTTAAGCGAGTCATTTGGCAAGCATTAGCCAACACACTGAGAAAAGGTGCAAGGGAGCACAACCCCGTATATTTTTTCTCTTAATAAGAAATTGCTCATAAATATTGTTCTTGCTTTCACAAGAGTCCTTCCACAGAATATAAATTTTCATTTATCTCCAATTCATGCAGTAAATAAAATACTACTCCCTCCAGAAAGGCATGCAAGTACATGCTAAAATTTAGCATGTGGGGACACGCATCAAAGCGCAAAACAAACATTTTAAAACTTTGTCCTCAAAAGCCCAATTTAGCTTAATGAAAATAAGATTTAACTTACCCTTTTTCTGTGAAATTGAAAATGTCAGTATAGAGGACTTAAGAAACATATTCAGATGAGCGAGAATCCCAGCACATCTATTAAGGTGGTTTCGCTAAACTAAACAGACATGCATAAATTAGATATAAAAAAATAGATAAGGGCCTCAGCATTCACTGCACCTCAAAAAACAGGGTTTTATAACTTTAAGTATAGACAGTGACAGGAATAGTAAACAAAACAGATGACTAAATATTTTGTAGGAAAAAAAGCAACCCATTTTCTCTCTGTAAACAACGCAAGTTACAAAGTTTATTTTTATGTACTTCACTTTTTTGAAAAAAAAATCTACACATCTACAGTAGGCAATATTTCTTCCGCAGAAGTGGCAAAACAGCCTTGGATATAAATCTCATTTCCAGTTGTACACAATTTTCAGACATGGCCGCTTGCGTGCTCTGTGTCAGCAGTCTATGAGTAAAATGAATTTATTGCTCCCTTCGTGACAGTGGTTGAGTAGCACCTCCCTGGTTAGCTTGCAGCTTGGAAAGAGCGTGCTTTTCCCAGTTGGTTAAGCTCTAATCTCTGTCAGACACTACCTGCTCGTGGAAACTGAGGTCTCACCAAGGAATCTCACATTACTAAACATTACCAAAGTATCCCTAAAAGGCCAAAAGCCCAAAACGCAGTTGTTCTTCTATTAGGATGGGATCCTTACACTCTCTAGTGTTATTTTTCATGGGGGTCAAGCCTTTCAAACTTCCACTTATTTTCTCTCTTGCTACAAAAACATAATTGTTAAGTGCAAATAATATCTCAAAAATTGCTACCCAGATGCCTGCAGCTTAGCAAGCTCAGAAAATGTAGTCTGAAATTCCTGGTAGTAAAGATACATTATTCTATCTATTCTCTCTGGTTCTCTGACGTGAAGCAACAGTTCTATAAATTTTGGGAAACAGCCCGAACTGCATCTGTTGAAAAAACTGACAGCAAGTTTTAGGCTCAGATAACGTATTCCCACCAAGTTACATCCTTAAACCAGACAAAATGAAGTTTGCAGGATCTCTTAAAGAAATAGCTTACATTGAAATACTCAGTTGTATTAAAAATAAAAGCTGATTTGGATAGACACAAACATTTAAAAATACATACCCCATAGAGTAGGTTAAAACCACTGCAAACCAAGAACAAGCATTTTAAGAAAGCAATCCTTACACACATGAGTCATTTTCAAATCAGCCCTATTAATCAATTGTATCCTGCATTACTATTACCAGGATCATACCAACTTCAAGCATAATTCTCGTTCCCAAGAATCATAGAATTCTAGGTTGGAAAGGACCTCAAGGACCATCTGGTCCAAACTTTCTAGGTAAGAGCACAGCCTAGACAGATGGCCCAGCACCCCATCCAGCTGCATCTTAAACACGTCCAATGTGGTGGAGTCAACCACTCCCCCAGGGAGATTATTCCAGTGGTTGACTGTTCTCATGATGGATAACTTCCCTCTCGTGTCCAATCAGAATCTCCCCAAAAGCAACTTGTGTCCATTCTCCCTTGCCCTCTCCATGTGACTCCTTGTGAAAAGGGAGTCTCCATCTTCCTTACAGCTACCCCTTAGGTACTGGTACATGGTGATGAGATCCCCTCTAAGCCTCCTTTTCTCATGGCTGAACAAACCCAGCTATCTCAGCCTGTCCTCACATGGCAGGCTCCCCAGACCTTCAGTCATCTTGGTGGCCCTTCTCTGGACCCTCTCCAGCCTACCCACATCTTTTTTGTATAGTGGGGACCAGAACTATACACAGTATTCCAGATGTGGCCTGACAAGCACTGAGTAGAGTGGGATATCTTTATCAAGAACAACAACTGCGAAGCCAGACATGAAAAGGGAGAAGGAAAGAGAAATTACATTTAATGGAAACTCCTTTGTCTTGGGAAAACCTACAGAAGTGCTGAAAAGTCAAAGTATCTTTTCCTCCACATCCCCATTTCTGGTTTTGCTGCTGCCTGTTGACTTTGGATCCGAGCTGTAAGTAGACACAGAGGAAAAAAAGACAACAACATGCGAGGAAAAGACGACTTCAAGTTTTCCCTGCAAGTTGCTTATTCTTTTACTTCTTTCTTGCTGTTTAAATGCATGCTATTATGCCAGCCATATCTGACTAAATCCTAAGTGTGAGGCACAGAGAATCAAATAGTACAATTGCATGACAAAAGCATGCATCACAAAACATAACTAATAAAAGCATATTCCACATATTTAATAAATTACGGTACACCTAGAGGTGAGTAGGTGTGTATCAGTCACATACAGGAGTATGTGCATATGGGACTTTTACTTCCATATTCAGCTATTGCTCAGGAACAGATTGACAGGGAGCACAAAACAAGCCATAACCAACCTTTCCCTTTTATTCTTGGATGTGTCACGTAAGGCGGGAAATGCCCAAAACAGGTAAGAATTGGAAAATTATTGTACTTAAAAGGATTAAATTATTCATTCGAGGGCATTTCTGCAACCCTCTGTGTAATTGAACAGCTTTTCTTCCACCTTTCTCCTTAAAAACCCTTAATTGTAACCACTGAAAGGAAATAAATTTCTGGCTATTTTTACAAAATATATGTGCTGTTATGTCTCAACAATCCGCTCCCATTTAACTCTGCAATACAGCTATAAAATGGTTGATTTGGTTTAGTGCCTTACTTCTGAAGTACCTCACACAAGGCAGCGAGGAGAGGTCCAGACCACAGATAGAAATAAAAAATCTTGAATAAATCCCCTGTAACAAGAAAATTCTGAGGGACTTTGCTGCCGTTATTTTGGGGAGAGGAGGCAAAGCCAGTCTGAAAGCTTGCAAAGAACTTCAGTCCCCATTAGCCCAAAGTGCCATCAGCACCACTGCAGCAAACCATTCATGTGCCAACTGGAAGATAAGGGGAAATCCCCCCCTCCCCCCATCTTTCCCAAGGGATGGTATTTCTTTCCAATTTTCACCCTGGGAACTATGACAAAGCATGGTCAAAGTCAAAAGGATGTTCCTGCCATCACAATTCAGCCACTTGCCTGATGGCTGATGTTCTTCAGAATGGCTCGTCCCCACCTCTCCTTTGGCCACACAGTGCTCTGCAAACTGACAGTCATCATCTTCGTCCATCTTCACAGAGGATCCACTTCAGCCACTCAGCAACTAGTTGGGCAACTCATTCACACACACATCTCATTATCGACTTGGTCCAAACAAGTTGATGGCCCTGATGCTCATCTACACTAAAGCCAATTAGCCTGAAATTTCATTTACTCAAAACCCACTGGATCACCCTGGCAGCCTAGAGGGGCTTTAAAATGAGTCACAGCGTAATTCATTCCTCCTTTACGATGCCAGAGGAGTGTAAAGTGGCCTAAGTGCAGACAAGATCGCAGCCAAATTACTTCTGCCATTGATTTCGTCAAAGTAGGATTCGACCTGATTTTAGCATTTATTGAACTGAGCTTCAAACCCAGCTCAGCTGCGCTGGCGTCAGTGAAGCTGCCAGTTCCGCTCAGCTAGGGATGTACACCAACGTATCTGAACATCTCTGGGTGCTTAATTTAAGAAGTCTCAACAAGGTGTGCTGGAGAAGAGAGCCAATTCAGAGGGTGGATATGGAACACGCTGCGACTCCAGTCCTCCTACCAGCTCACAGAAGATGGATGTTAAAAACAGAGGGACCCAAGACATGCAATTGTTCCTGACCTGAATTTCTTGGCCTATTTTCAGCTACCATTATCACATTGATATTAGGCAGCTAAGCACTTTGCCCGATATCACAATATCGCAATCTGCTATATTTTCAAACCTCTATTTTTCATTCTCCTCCTCTTCTTCCCCTGACAGTGACTGGAGCAGAAATGAGGCCAAGAGGCCTTGGCAAAGGCACTCCCATGTCTTTTCTCACTGTGCATCTAAATCAGACCTACGTTGCTCTAAGCGGCAAGCAGTTATCATGCAGCAAGCAGCAGAGCAATCAGAAGATACGGTTCGTCTTCATCTATGCCAAAAGCCTGTTGTTAATAGCAGTTTTTCCCCAATTTTAACTTGTATCCGCCTATGCCCTCTAGTACATCAAAAGTCACCATTTGACTTCTTCCCCCCCTCCCCACCAATCTTTTGGACATTTTTTGGCATCCCAGTTGTCACTATCCTTAGCAGCCTCATGGATGGAATACGCATTAACTAATCCAGAATTCTCCTAGCTTTGACCCCTGGGGAGCACAACTGCGGTAGGCGAGTTGGGGGATGAAGCTTTACGAGTACTAAAGGCCACGAGCTTTGCCCGGCTCTACCCACGCAATTCCCCTTTGCTGGGCTTGCAGTCCAACATGGTTATGGTTGCTACCCTGTGTGTACAAATTCATGGCCAAAAAAACGATTGCAGTCTAAGCACATGCAGGTTTTGTGTTGAGATTAGGGTGGCTAGACTAAGACTAGATCCACAATTCTCAGCTCATTTCCATTGTCTCAAATTGCCCCAAACCACTGATTTTATTTTTTTTTTCCCCCCAGACTCTCAATTAGAATCCTGCCTGGGACACAAAGCAAACTCAGTTCAAAAGCTCTGGCTACAAAATTACAGAGAAATGAAAAGTAGGTACCAGGAAGGTGTGTTTCACAAGATATAATGCCACACATAATAGGATTTGTCTCTCAGTTATTGTAGCTGGACAACAACTAGATCAGACAGGATGATTCAGATGCATTCTAAAAATAAAGTTACTGTGCAACGTCTCCGCGGCTGTTGGGGAAAAAGTAACTGTTTTCATGCATCAGTCCCGCAGACAGTTTAATGAGCAGAGCAGTGCTATCTTCATTTTCAGCGTGTATTCAAATCATTCCTCGTTCCTGTTCAACTATTACGGCTGACACATAACATGACTAATCACCACCACCATCTCTGTGCAGCACAAGCGCGTGGCTTTGGCTGGACCAGAACAAACATTTTGAATGACATTCAATTAATATCAAGCTCAATTTCATTAGAGGATATGACACGTATATCCTCTAAAAAAATAAGCAGCCTTGGTCAAATGTGCGCTACTTGCAAACCAAAATCAGTGTCTGAATTGTAGTTACTCAGAAATTGGTAACTAAAGAAAAACAGCAAGGGTTTTGTTTAATACACATAGTAAAAAATATTTACTATCAGAAAAAATAAATTAATAAAGTTTCAATATTTCCTTATAAACTTCTGTTATTAAGAAAAATGGAATTTCCCTCCCCCCCACCCCCCTTTTAAAAGTTCAGGAAATAATTTGTTTTCTCCACTTTCCAAATTAAAAAGAACTGTTCATTAAGAAACTTTTTCCATTCATTTTGAAATAAGCTTTCTAAATAGAATTTAAGTAGAGAAATTGCTTTTTATTTAAAAAAAGCTTTTTGTGTTAGATGGTTACACTTTCCAACCAGTAAAGTGAGCTTAAATGATTAGCAGTAGGAATACAGAAATGTGACAGAGATACACATTCAGCCCCTGAAGTAATCACACCAACCTAGACCCTACGCGACATCTCAACTATGCCATTTTTGCCTTCAGCGGTGTTTTTGTTTTGTTTTGTTTTTTTATTTTTACCAGTTTCCTCATTACAGACTTCTGGAAACACCACACATACCTCAGCGTCTTTTCACACCGACATGCCCATTAACAGACCCAATTAAGCACAAGCTATGTGGGTCACCTCACTATTCCTGTTATTAAAACCAGCATCATATAGCTCCTGCGTAACCTCCAGTTTTCGCTCCCCCTGCTCCTATGTGAGGGCATTTCAATAACAGCTTTTCTAAATCTCATCCTAAAACCTGCCTACATGCATTCCCAGCCAGTTTATAACTTTGTTCAATGCCAACCTTATCCTTCAATTTAAAAACTCACGTTTAATTTATGCTTTTTTAATCATGGTCTATAAGTAGCAGTGAAAACGTACAGTCAGATACAAAAAAAAAAATTAGTCTGCTTCAGGTGCAACCTTGAAGCCTGCAAGCTTTACTGGAATAAGCACGAAACGCTGGATGCCTACGTACTGTATATGTTCTTGTAGAAGCCTCACCAGTCCTTGGGCACCAGTACATCCCCAACCCTCATGGAAATACCTGTCCCAATGCATCCTCCAGTTGCATTTATCACCATCACATTGGCATCTCGTGTGCTTCTGTTAGAGCTCCCAGCTTAGATCAGCAAATACTTCACCATTCCTTCAGTACATGTGGTTTTGCATCTTATGCTGCTGAATTTGATCTATTCTTGCTGCTTTCTTCTCCAAGGTCATTAACTTCTTGTGTATAAAAACGCTTTTCACTATTCACTCATGCCTTTTAGTTTTGAGTTTCATTAGCCCAAGATTAATTTTTTTAGTGCCAAGGTTATTTCGTTACCAAAGGAAGGGAAAAAGGAAAAAGAGATATGTTATGCTAACGCAGGGTTAACTTCAGTGTTTATCACAGTTTAGTATAAGAACCTCTGTTGAACCCCGGCTTGCTGAGTTCATTTAAGCACTTACATTGACTCTGTTAAGATAATTCCTCCGAGTACCACAGTGTGTGATGCAGCCCTTAGAAAGATCAAAATATGTCTCTCTTACACGTACATTTAGATAATTTAAACAAAGGTTATATCCTGAAGGGCAACCCCAATATCTAAGAATCAAAATAATTAGTGGCCTCCCATTTGCAGAAAACTCGTATATACAGTATTAATAAAGGACAAAT
This sequence comes from Butorides virescens, assembly GCA_017310255.1. Classification (NCBI taxonomy): domain Eukaryota; kingdom Metazoa; phylum Chordata; class Aves; order Pelecaniformes; family Ardeidae; genus Butorides; species Butorides virescens. Next base: position 56,003 of record JADKXX010000051.1, read on the forward strand.
TACAAGGCATATTTTACATGCGCCATTAAACTGCTGGGATTAAGTTTGCACAAAATGTAATTGCCTTTTGATGCGAATAAAGGCACAAAAAGCCCAATCAGATGCAGCACAACCTAATTTATGACACAGCCCTAGAATTTTTTGGTGATTAGTGTCACAGCTTCACAAGTCTAATATATTATAGTGTTAAGAGGTACACAGCCCTGCTGTAAGTTATTTCATTTTTCTCTCCTGTACATCCGAGGTGACGGAATGAAGGTAAATTTCTTCCTGACCATTTAGACAGCTCATTATTTCCCCAGAAGGCTCCTGTGCCATCGCTAATCTCTGCAATGCATCATCATTCATTTAAAATATCAATTCACTACAACCAATGTTAAACAGCACATTTTGTTTTCTAATTTTTCAATATTTTTGAGAACAAGTTCTCAGCTGAATTCTGCAAAGACTGAAAAACTGGAAACCCCCTCACAATATGAGGGTAAGACATTTCTGGGCTAATTTCTCAGGTGATAAAAGTTGCATTTTCTCCATTACTGTATACATTACCCTGGGGATTGGGTTAGTTCTCACTGAAGTGGACGTACAAGAGCCAACTTTCTCTTGATATCACCTTAATAAATAACAATCATCTTCCTATAAGAGGTAAAAGGACTCGCTACCCAAAAGCATCTCCCAAGCAAACTGTGCAATTCTAGTGCACTTAGAGCGTGAGCATCATTTCTGGACCTCTGCAGAGATGCCAACAGAGGTTCAGGCATAAGTGAAGGCAGCAAATGAGTGCTACCAGACAGAACTGCCGACAAAGCCACAGGAAGAGTGTCTCTTCAAGGGTCCAGAATTATATCTCATAAATTGATTTAGGAAAAAAATTAATCTCAAAGTTTCCCAGGTATTCTTGCAGAACATTTAAAAAAAACACCCACACAAGGAAGCTAACCAGAAATGGCTGTCCATGAATGGCCATTTTGTATCAAATCAAGATAGCAATGAAGTCAGCAGGGATCTTCCCAATGATGTTGATGGGAACGGAAACATTTTTCTCCTCCTTTTTATCATCAAAGGAGGAGGAAGAAGAGTAGACAGTCTGAGAAAGTGGTATTCAATTAGTTGCATTTCCCAATATTAATATAACGCACTCTCTGCGTAACAGATCACATCACTGCAATTCATAGAAATTAAATTATTGGAAGAATAAAAAAAAGAAAAATACAAGACAATAACTCAGCATGTCAGTCAGGAAAGGGCACCACAGTCACAAACCAGCCCTATTATCTAGAAATGCCATGAAAATAACATTTTTTAAAATAAATTAACAAAGTAGGCCTAAATACCTATAGATACTACAGGCAGCTGGGAGGGGATGGACGACAACAACATGAGTGTATTTCAAGTATTTAAAAAAAAAGAAACCACACATGTTCACTCAAATAAGTTTGTCACCTGTAATAACTGCATCACTAGTTAGCTGTGCACTTTTAGCACCCAGTTCTGGTGTTATATCTCATATAATAAAGACAAGAAAAAGCCACCAAGAAAGCGATTGGGATCTCCACAAAAGCTGTTGTTGCAATACAGCTTTGGTTTGTCCCACTGAAGAATATCAAGGGATCTTCTCGTCTTCAAGAGTCCCAGAGGTCAATTTTCAGCAAAGGCGGTTAACAAGTTGGGTAGCTGTTCACACCAGAAAAAGCTTTTTTTGTCCCCCAGGGGCAGTTGCAGAACCTGCGTTACAGTCAGTGGAGTCGCACTGGTATCGGGCCCTAAGGCACAAGAGGCTTTTTCCCTGTAAACAAACCACATCACACCACATCCATCCGAAATTTAAATTTCGGATTCCTCCCTTTAAAAAGGGGATTCTTAGGTTACCCAGCATCTGAACACTGTATTTTTGTATCGAGGAACACTGCACGTTCAGTTTGGCACGCGAGATACTCGAGTTCCCAGTGACACGTAGGGAAGAGGCGTCACGGCGACTGCAGCGGTAACACACCACCTCACAAAATGGTACCAAGAGCCCTCTCCATCAGCAGCACAAGCTCCTTTGAGGAGGAACGCCTGGCAGTCGATGAAGTTTGGGGCTGCGTTAGGGAGGGGAGGGACAGGACGGACGAAGCTGACAGCATCAGACACCGAGCGCTGCTCCGACGGGAGGCCAGGTTTGCACAGCTGCGCTGAGAAAACACAGGACCATTGCACAAACGACAACGTAAAACAGAAGGGCAGAAATAAGAGTTGAAAAATCACCGTCAGCGCAGCTTTGACTGGATCCCGGGAAGGGTGTAGCTTTTGTCAAAAAACTGGTTTTGGTTGGTTCAGGTTTTTTTATGAACTTGTGGGGAATGCTGGTAACATATTGTGTATGATAGTGCACGCAAAAGGTTTTCATTGCTTGGCTACAGCACAAACTGCCTCTGCAGACAGAAATAATGAAAAACAAAACTAACATCTTTATAAGCATTTTTGTATCAATAACAAAGAAAGAAGAATAAACTTATTGAGGCAAATGAGAGACCATGAAGAGAGAAAATAAGTGAGCAGGGTCAGAGTAACTGAGCCTTTGCAGGAGTCCCAGAGATCACTACGTGGCAAGAGAAATGTTAAAATAACAAAGCCACCACCAAAGCAGTCCGAGAGCTCAGAGCCCAGGCTACGCTCAGCGCTGGCGCAATTCCAATTATCAACCACAACCAGCGAAGACAACTAAGTCTCAAAATAAATGCTTTTCAGAAGAAGATTTCTTCTGTTTTTCCATCTACAGTAGGATCAATGTTGGGTGGGATCATCAGGCTCAAGCAAAGATAACCTCGTATGTAAGCTCGTAAAGCAAAGGATGCAACCGGCAGCTGCAAACTACCTCAAACACCAAGTTCTGCAATTAAAACGTTTCTGAGACAGACATGGCAGGCAGCTTCCCCGCGTCCCCTGCTGGAAGAGACTCAGGAGAACAGCAGTGATTTGTAAGTTTATCTAGTAGTCAAATTATAAACATTCAGAAGTATGCAACATTTGCCTTTCAGCATCTGAAGAACTGCAATTGCCTGGGAAAGGAGGCAGCAGGATTGGCACAGTACCTCTGCAACATCTCTCCCAGGTATGTAAAAATCGTGTGTCCAATGCAGGAAGGATCTCTTACACTTCTGGAACCCAGAGTGGGTTGTGTTTTTTTTTTTAAACATCATCTTCGTTATACACCAAATTAAGTTTAGCTAAGCTCCTACCACCTCCCCTTCTTGCCCAAGAATCACTACTGTTCTTTGAAATCTGAATTTAATTGTCAGTTTGTCCAGCGACATAACCTTGTCTGCACCAGTGTTTCTCAGCATAATTAGGAACAGAATTTTGTTCAAAAGAAAAACAAAAAGACACAAAGTTGTTTACAAAAGATTTCTTTACACATCCCAATTTATTTTTTCTAAATTTAGAAATATGAAGATAATTTGCTAACTGGAGCTTGAAGCATCTGCTTAGAGGTGCATTCAGTTAGTCATCTCTCAGTGCCAGATGCTCAGCCCTAATTCCCAAGCCCCTTCACGAACATTTCCCCCACCACACTCCCACTGCAACCCTGTGTGCAAAACGAGCTGGTCAGCCTGGCATACGGCTACTGATCAGAGATGGGCTGGATCCGTGCCGGGACAGACAGCTACTGCCCCACACTGCCGAGGGGGCGTGTGGGGGGGGAGTGTCACAGATGGAGTGAGAGGGATGCAAAAATAATATGGTTTATTGGTGTAAAACAGGGAGTTAAAGTTCAGTGGTAACTGTGACAATAGTTTATGAGATTCGATGGCAAGGTACACTTTGTTATTTACTGCATAGAGGACAGGGTCAGACAAAACTGTCAGGGAGACCCTCCCATTGAGTCATGACGTTCAGAAAAGATCCCCTTGCTTTCTAAACTCCCTCAGAGAGGAGTCTAGGTGCGGCTGGATCCAATCCTAGTCCCAGGCTTGGTCAACAGTTTATGCCTAAAGGATTATATATACGCAATTAATCCCTTATGTCACTTAGCTAAGATTTCCAAGTTAGCATGCTGTTAGTCACTTACCGGGAATCTGTCGTGGTAAGGAATCTCTCAACCTCAAGGAGTAACCCTGAGAGGCGTCCCTGCTCAAGGGGAGATCCTGGCGTGCAGCCTGCTGCCATGCTGGAGAGCTCAAAGGGCTCTTGGGCTGCTCACTATTGATGGGGGTCAGATATTTGGCTCACAGTCATATTTGCATCCTGACCACTATTGCATTGTTATCTGCCTCCCCCACACCCAGTGGGTGCATCCTTCACAACCAGACACAGACCAGATGCATCTATCACCACCACCACAGGTAGTTATCACTTGAAAGAGGTCAAAGGAGGGGGAGTCAGAGACGAGGGGGGAGCACACCACCACAGGGGGGTGGGGGGAACAGGGACGCTTCATGGGGCCCTGGGACACCTCCCCACACTATGGCCCCGGCTCTGGATGCACATCAGCCGGCCTCAGGCGCCCGCTGCCTCATGGGGCATAAAGCAGAGACCTGTGGCTGCGTGCATTTCCCAGCATTTAACAGAAGCACTTAAACAGTTCAAAATAATCCCTATTAAAGGAAAAAAGGAGTTTTTCATTAATCAGCCAATCCAGCTCATTGCAGAGGATCATACTCTTGAACTGCACGGCCTTGGTACCAATGAGGACAACTGAGGGGCTGACCCAGCTTTTCCCCAAATCCAATTAATTCAGGGGAAACTAGGGCAACTCCTGTGCCAGAGACAGTATCAATTTCTGTTTAGGAACATCTTTTCCCTCAGGATCTCCACCCAAAGAAATTTGGTTTTAATCTTCCCTTTTTGATGCCACAAAAGAAAAGCTGCCGGCTCCTAAACACCTAAACACACGTCCTTCAGCTCAGAGCGTTCGCGTTCACCAGCCCCTGGGCAGCGTAAGCACTGTGCCTTCTGACTGCTTTCAAATTGGATTCGTAATTTCCCCGCAAGAGACATCACGTGTTTCTCAATACTGGGCACGGCAGATAGAGTGAAGGCATTTTGTAAAACTGACCAACTTTTTTTTTTTTTTTTATTGGCACGCTATATTATCAGCCTACTCGCACATCAGGCAGAACTTATATTAGGCAGAGCTTTGCAGGCTTCGGAACAGAACCGCGTGTATCAAGAGCAGCGGTAACGTATGTCTGCTTTCAGCCATGAAGCCCCCAAAAGGCTGGATGGGTACAAAGGCCCATAGCACCACCTGCTAAACGCTGGAGCGATGCAAAATCCCTGCTCCAAGCCCAGGCACAAGAGGGTTCTTTGTATTGCACCCAGCCTGGGCGAAACGCAGGAGAGGAAAAGGACAACCGTGATTTTCAGCTTTCAAATATATTCCTAGTCCTTGGGTAAAAAAATCCAGCCTAGAAGAGTAGCAACAGAAGAGGCTATTCATCCAAGGTTATACAAAGAGGTTAATCAATTTTGGCGCTCATATAGGTTTTGATTCCTTATACTGAATAACTGTGCAAGCCACGCACAGTTTCACCAGTGCTATGAGTCAACATGCAAGGGAAGGCATCCATTAGGAATCCAAAGTTATCAAATTCAGGACCTTAAACTCCTGTAGGTTTGTTTAATTTCACTGACAGTGTAAAGAATCAAATTAGCACAACCTGCCTGTTGAAGAAACATTATAGATTTTAATTAAAGTGAGGACACCATAGAAGCTTTATTTTACCTATACTACCCTCATCTAATTGAAAATTCCTCCTAGACAGAAAACCTTGATTCTCTTGGATAACATTGTTCTCCAAGTTGAGCTTTCTTTTTCCTGAGCAATTGCTTTAGTGGCCTAAGGTTCTCCTTGCCAGAGAGCGCTCATAAGCACCAACAGAAACACACAGACTCGTTGAGCTGGTAAAGGTCAAGCCATGGGTAATGGATTTTCCTGGAAAGGTGTGCCGAATCCTTTGTGAAGGAAGCAATAACAAATCAGGATTGGTTTGGGCAGTTAACAGATGCAGCTTACTTTAAAAAACTTATTCTAGATACAAGAAATTTGTCACATAGTACCTTGATTCCGCAGATTTCCTTTGCCCACATCAGACTGCCCAGGTAATCCCCCTGCAGTAACTCATGGTTCATATTTATTAGGTCTAAATAAACCACCCAGTGTACTGACTTAACCTGCATAATTGAGGGCAAAAAAAAAAGTCATACCAAATTTCCCTATTTGAATTGTATTCAAATTCATAAATGCTATTTACAAATGTATATCTTGGCTGTTTAGGAAACATCAGAATATCAAACAGTTGTTATAAACTTTAAATGGACAGATTTCCCACATTATTCAATAATTTCAATGCACAATCAATGAGCTGCGTGGTGTAATATGCACCGCATCTTCCAGGCCAGAAATAGCTGATGGCAATTGTTATAAGCAACCTTGCTTTCAAGGGGGACAAATTAGAAGAAAGGGAAATAAGCTGGAAGAAATCACATCTGCTCTACTTCCCTGTAAGAACACGCATTGGGGCCATGGAGAAAAAAAGCTGCAAGGAGCTAGAGTTGGCTTTTCATAAAGTGTAAGTTCAAAGAAGCCCCTAAGAAAGTGTTTATGAGCAACAGGAACACTTTGCCAGCAGATATCAGCAGGCTACGGGGAAGCAGCAGAACAAGCTGGAGGGGTTTCTGCAGCAAGCAGCAGGAATCCCTGCTAGCAGAGTGGGGGACTTGTGCACAGGTACCTCATTTTGGCCATATCTCCTGCGCTTTGTCAATGACTAAAGATCATTCAGTTTATAAAATCCTCCGCAAAAGCTTGGTTTTCTTTCCTTCAATTGCTGTAAGTCCCAGAAAAAAAAATAAATATCTAAAGCCTTGTAATCGGAAGCTGAAACTCTGCCAAGAGCACGGCTGAACAACGGCAAGCCCTGGAGATCGATGCTCCCACTGCAGGTGCCATTCCCGAGCTGTCGCACCAGGGAGAGCAAGCATCAACCTGCGCCCAGCGAGCTGGAGCTGCAGGCAGAGAATGCGACTTCAGCCATGACAGCTCAAGAGGAAAAAAAAATAAAATAAAAAAAAAAAAAAATCACACCATTCCAAAGTGAAAGTTTCAGTGCAGTTGTTCACAACGAGATGCTCGGCTGTGACTCAGGAGGACAGAGGATCCAGGTTTTAAATAAGCTCCTCGCAAAATTGAAAGACAACATATTTTTAGAAACTCTAAGTTTGAGATACTAAACTAGAAGGGTACTTTTTCTATTTTTAAGAAAAAAAAAATACCTCCCCCCCTCAAAAAAACCCCACTAAGTTCTGCAGGATTGAGCCTTTAAATCCCAGGTTTGCACCCAACAGAGACGAGCTCCGCCACAGCAGAGGTGCTGGGAACAGCCTGCTCCCTCATTAGGGTGTTCAATTTCGGTACCTAAACATGTATTTAGAGATCTACCTTTAGGCTCTGACCTCCCCAAGATATAAAAATGAGGAAGTTGGATTTCAGAAGAAAGCTACTGCATTTAAGCCGAGAAGAACAGCAAATTGCAGCTCCACGCGAAGGAAGAAGCCAGGTGTGCCTCAGGGCAGGGCTTGCAACAGCAGCACTGACAGACCCTCAGGAAAAGCAGCATTAATAGGGGCTGATAACAGCATCCTGTAAGAAACATTCCCTGTCCAACAGCATCTTTTTATTTAGTGGTAGAGTCCATGTCCTCCGCGTATGTTACTGTATACAGCAGCCTTTAACTAGGTGCACTGAGAGAAAAGATGGCAGCAGGGAAAATTAGAAAAAAAAAATATTTCCACATAAAGGAGATATGAATTCACTACATATCAGAGTATAGCAACAGCATTCCTAGACTGAAATACCAGGGGGAAGATATAAGACCCTTGTTCTGCCCAAATTAGTTTGCTCAGCATGTCTAAATCCCGAGTTCTATGAGTCTATGGAAGTACAAAGATAACGCTTCAAGGCAGTTTTTTTTCTTATTAAACTGATCTGTCCTTTTCATCTACGCCTTTAAGAGCAGTAAATACTTCATATCTTGCACAGCATTTATATTTTGTTCTGCAACTTCAGTTGCAAGAACTGAGGTTCCCCCTATACCACAGCTGATAATAATTGATTGAACACAGAGGGACTAATCTCCTGACACCCTAAAAAAAAAAAAAAAAAAGACAGCAGGACCACTCTCCAGTTATGAAGGGGAGCAGCGTCAGAGGAAAAGCTGGATGGATGGAACAGGCTCCAGTCAACGCCAGACTCAGAGCAATTGCTACAAGAGGCGTCAACTAATAAAAACCACTTAAAATATTTTATTACTTTCATGTCCCACGGTTCTTTGCAACTCTTAAGCAAACGCACTGGGATCCAGATAAACCACAGCTGAGGGATGCCCAGCTGCACAGGGTGCCTGTAGAGCTTTGGGTTGATTTTTAAACAATCATGGCCCCCACAGCTTGTGCTCCAAAAGCTGCTCAGCTGAAGAACATTTCAGTTCCTGAAGAAAATGTTGTTTCTAAGGTTCACTCACCTTGCAGTGAATAAGTAAATCAAGTTCCACACTGCAGCAGCTTTCTGGAGGACAGGTGTGAGAAATGCCATGTATTGCACCCATCAGGCATTCACCTGAATTGTTGTAATTGCTGCTTGGTTAAGTCAGTGTTGAAGTTGCAAGAGAGCCACAGAAGTCCGAGTTTGACTCGTTATTTCTTCATTAGCACCTTAATATTTAGTACAACACTACTCTTGTGCTGATAATTCACAAGAAAAATGCAGATTTGATTTAAACTCATTTGCACACTCGGATAAACTCAGTTTACAGTATTTTCTCACCGACAGCTCACACTTACACCATCACCTGCACAGGCACAGCAGCTCAGGTCTGCCCAGCGTTATAACGCCAGCCTACCACAGACACAAAGATCTCTGCGAGCTTCTCATCTCTTCGAAGAGATGAAACACAAAACATCTGCTACAAGACATCTCTGGGGTGGGCTCCCTAAAAAGTCCTAGGAGATCCTCAGCAACCCATAGCACACAGGTATTGAGGAGCACAAACCCACAGCCTCACAGAGAATCCAGCCCCAAATGCCCTGCCAGGGTGGTGTTCATCCTCACAGATGGTACCAGGGTGGGGGGAGGTGGTGGGGTGACTTCCTCCCTCTTTGCCAGTGATATTCCAGATGTTAAATCCTGTGTTACGTTTTGTTTATTTTGTCTTGCTTATTCAGACTTGGATGATGGTACAAATGAAACTACCATGAAGGGAACTGTAATACAATGAAAACTTAGAGTAGGTTATACAAAAGTCAGGAATTGTTTTCATGTGCTGCAATGCAAAAAATACATTTTTGGCTACAACTAACCTGTCCTTGTAGTGAAAATGTTATCTGAAGAAAAAACACCCACACAAAAACTACCTTTCATCATTAGCCATTTCTATTGCAATAAAAATCTCAGAAGGTCTGGTAATACTCAGCAAAAGTCTTTGCTTTAGTTAAAGCAAAGATGAAATAACTTTGGAAAAAAAAAAAGAGGGCAGAAGTCTGGCCTCAATTATTTTACAGTTTCTATCAATAGAAGTAAGAAATCCTGTGGGAGGACAGAAAGCAGTAGGTAATTTAAACGGTGTAATATCTCTTATTTTGTCCAAGAAAAGCTTTTTATTAGTTTTGCTATTGAGTGATTTTTAGAGGTGAGAGGAAAGGAACAGAAATGAATCGATGTAATAATTCTGAAAGAAAAGTCAAGTTTAATAACAAGCAGACGTAATGTATGAACAGATACAAGAAAAGCCTTCAAGATGATAGTTCTGTGTCAGCTTTTGACAAGACGTGGTTGGAAGATTATACATTGCATTCTGCATCAGTTTATGTTAAGTGGTTACAGTGAAGTTGTGCTGTTCCCCCTTGTCTCTTTCTAGTACACCACTGTTAGATTAAAATGGCACTTTTTAAAAAAAAAAAAAACAACAAACTTAATTAACTGCGCTAAAAAGTAACGTTATACCTGGGGAAACATCAGCTTCTCCGCTGCTCTTACTTACAATAACCCAAAAGAAAAATGCAGATTAAGACAAGCCAAAAGCAATACCTATTCACATAAATAAGATATGGGACTTAAGGCAATTAAATATGTTAGTGTGCTACTGCTACACACAAGTTAGTAGAGAAGTTCAAGTGCTACTTTTATAGGTCACCTGCCAAGAATCAGCCCCCCTTATTCCACCTATTTCCTTGCTCTTTTTTGTTCACTTGATGCATAACCACAGCTTGGATTCCTTGTCAGGTCAACAGAGCAAGGGTAAGAAGATACAAGAGAAGACAGAAGGGAGCACATGCTGTGGCTGTATCACAAAACCAGCAATCCAAACGGCACAGAAATTCACAAAGATATTCCTAAACTCCATTTGTTTAGATCAGGTCCAAAGATCACGGGATTCTTCCAGCCGCCTTAACTGAATCCAGACTTCCATTGTACAGCCTGGAAGCTCCCCATCTCCTGGGCCTCTTGGCTCAGTAGTTTTCTTCACGACTTATTTGGTTATTATATAGTTGTGAACTGTTCTGGCATTCCTGATAAAGCACTTAGTTCCAGCAAGCTAAGCTTTGTATCTCATTTGTCCCTGCATGAGAGCTTTTGGCTCTCCTTAGATAGGCTCTGCACGGCCTTACAATTAAACCATTAACAAATGTACAACCTACTTTAATCCACTTTTAAGGTACAGAAATACAAATAAGCACCAAGAAAGACATTTCATAAATAGATAAAGTACCTCTGCATAAGCTTAGAGGATCCAGGAGAAGACACATCTTTCACCTCGTAGCAAGCAGCATCCTTTACTTCCCCTTATCAAAGGGAATGGTTGGAAGATCAACCACAGACCTTAGAAAGCACTTTGGGTCAGTTCCTACCCACACCTCAAACACCTCTCCTCCAAACATGACCACCTTCCAGGCACACCACTCTCCAAATCCCCTCTACTGAAGGGAACCTTGGCCAGCCAGCCACCGGCTCCACCCCACCCCACCCCACTCTCCACAAGGTACAGGTGACATCAATTTTCCAAGGCACCCAGCAATCAGCCTTAAGGGGTCCCAGCTGCCTCTTAAGCTGGACCTAAGCGTCTCTTCACACATACTTGTGTTATTCTACATCCAATCTAGGAGTACGATGTATTCCCCCAGCATCAGACACTTGCTTTCTGATGCATTATGCATCCCCCCCAGCAACTGCCCTGTCACAAACAAATGAAATAAGGTGTGCTGCTTAATGCTTTTAGCTGAACTCAGTAAATACCTCAGATCCCACACAGTTACTGTGAAATACTACAGAGAAAATCCTTCAGATTCAAATATTTCATTAATAAGTCTCCTAAATAAAGGATGGCGGGGGGGGTGGGGGGGTAAGCTATCAAAAAGTATTATTTGCACTTAGCAAGTAGAAAAAGATGTAACCTAAAGGAATGTAGTTAATCTGCTTACGAAAAAAGACTTATCATATGATAGGCGAGCACCATCTCGCTGAAAGGTGAGTTGGGTAGCAAGTCCTGGTCAACTAAAAAATATACCTTCTCAGCCTGTAAATACCAAATGATCAAGACTTCTGGTTATGTGGTTTGCTGGTTATCCGAGCATCCCAAAGCTGCTGACCAACCTGAACCAGAGTGGTAGAACCAGCAACTTCATTCCTTTTCCATTTCATATTTGTGTAACTGTCGTTAACAAAGTGTATCTTCATGCCTACCATGCACGACGATAGAGAGATTTATGGATGTGCTTAAAAGCAGCAGTTCAAACTGAACTTCTACAGCAGGTGAAGTGTGGAAGTCCCTTGCTCTGTTCTCCTCTGTGGGCTTGGAGTTGATATCACTTAATTTCACGCATTTGGGAAAAAAAATGTAATTAATAGTCTCTAGATAGTGTGTATTTTGGAGCTTTTAATACACCTAGAGAAGCAGCTTTGGCTATTCTTGTTGAACAAGTAGCACTCAGCTCTCCTGAGCCACATGCCAGTATTGCCAGCCCAAAAAGTTCAACAATCCTAAGCCGGAAGCTTCAGAACCATGAGATTTCAATTAAAAATTACAATTTTTTACTCTTTGCCTTCTGATTCTTATTTTCATCTTCAAGGTTCAGTCAATACTTTCTTGCAAGTTTCTTCTTTGCAATCACAAGAGCTTAACAGAAGCTGAAATTCTCATATAATTGCCAAGAACTGGAAACTGAGACCTGAAGCAGAACACTAAATACTGTAACAAAGACAGAACTTGTGAAGTCTGAGCAATTCATGTTTCCAAAGCAGGCTTGTGCCTAAGCTTTCGGAAGTTCTTAATGATTCAAAATTCACAGCTCACATAGGTGTCTCAAAGCGACTCCCAGGCTTATCATTCTTGCTGTTGGCTTTGAGATCCCCACTGAATATAACTGGAATTCATATGGTGACTTCCGTAGAGCGGTGTTGATTGACACCAGAAGCTGATCTTAAAGTTCCCCAGAAAGAGAGGCTATCTTCAGTAACACTTTGTTCAGAGCTAAGAAACTTGGAAGTGCCCATTTTCACCTGTAAAGCAGGATCTAAATACATCTGCACCTTCACTCTGCTTGTCTTGAAATATCTGAGCTTCGTTTGATAATATCAAGTTCCAGCACTTCAGAAATTTATTGCTCAGTCCTTCTGGGTTTCTGCTTTGGTGACAAGCTTTTTCCTTTGATCTCAGTGTAAGAGTTTTCCCTGGCATGCTCTTTGCTCCCACCTTTTTCTGGTCTACTTCCAAGAACTGAACATTTTTAGTTCTCCCATTAGATTTTAGCTTTTGTGTATTTTGCTTTATTGGAACTGGCAACACGGTGCTATTTAAATGCAGCTCCATCTGTCAGAGTCAAGTCCTGCAGGTAGGGCGTCATGTTTGATTTCATGTTATCATTTGTTGTGGAGTCAGAGCTAAAGGAAAAAAAAAATGTTTACTATAAAACAATTACTTTTATAAATTCCTTTGAGAGCTCTTTCACTGTTGTTGCGGGACCTGCTGGTGTCCTCACAAACGCAGCCCCTTCTGCGCTGCCAGGGAGAACACCGAAGGGGTGCGCTCAGCCTGGCTTTGGTCACTGTGTTTCCCTCTTCTGCTCTCCATGTCAACTGCACGTCCTAGGCACGCACGTGACTTCTATGCCAGTGTTATAGCTGATGGAAAACACTGCCGGCCTGAAACAAAGCTGGCATTTTGGAGACCGATTTTTCAGATTTGAAAATGAATGTACTTACCTTTCATCGCTCAGCTCCAGAACTGTTGTCCAGTGTGAGGTTACAGAGGAGATATGGTGGACTTCTATCCCAGCATGATAACAGCTGTGCTTCACGGTCGGTGCTTCCCAGACAAAAGGGGACTAGATGGGAAGCAATGCCTGGTAAAAACATCCTTTACTGGAGCCTTTCTGGTGCACGTATCAAACAGATCTGGTGAACACAGTTATTTCCTTCCCAGTTTCTTAGACTGACATTGCTTCTTCTGTTCCTTTTTCTTCTCAAGAAGATATCACCTTTAAAAACCTCAAAAATGTGATGCTGGCTATGGTCCAGAGATATTTGTGGTGGCATATATAGAAACCTTTGCAACCCGTTAGAGTGCTTGTCTTCTCTTTCCCTTTCACAGACAATACGCACATCTCACCTTACAGGTCTCGCTGGTCACATTTGCTTGGGAAAAGCATTACACGCATATTTTAATTTTGCTTTATCTTTGGCACCAACAGCGGTCTTCTTCAGCCATCTAGAAATGGCCGTTCAGGTGTAAGAGGTTTCCTGAGTTTCTTCCTTCTCCCTTAAGCAGTTCTCTGATTGTTTTTGCCAAACAGCAGCATTAATACTTCTAGCCTGGCAATTTCTAAAGATAAACCTGCAATACATACTGCCTGCACAGCTTCACCAAAGGCAATGGTGTCCCAAGGCAGAAGGCATGGCCAGCATTTCTCACACCCTCCCAGTTTGATAAACACCGCAGTGGAGAGCGATCAAGCGCTGCCGGGCAATCCACGTTGCAATAGCAAGAGGTCAAACCATGGAAGCATTTCCCAAGGGGCAGCCACATGTTTCCTTTTATATTAGGATGGGCTCAAGTTCTGCAAGGCGGGCTGTTACCTTACAGGGGATCTGACACCCTGGGAGCAAATGGCACTAAAAGGGGGTGATGATCCCACGCGGGCTCTCTGCCAGCAGCCATGTGGAAAGGCAGGGCAGCTTTCCTGCCATGAGGACCCAGAGGACCTTGTTCAGAGGGGCCATGGAAGGAAGCTGTAACCATGAGCACGGGGAAGTGGGTTGCAGCCGGAGGGCAGGGAGGGCTGAGCTGCAGCCCTGCTGCCACCCTTGCGGACGGCCGTGCCGCCGGCTGGCCCGGGGGCGCCTGCTTCAGCCAGGCGAGCCCAGCCTGGCCTTCCACTTTTAACAGCAAACAGCTGGGGAAAGGCCACGTCTTAAACAATCAGAGCTCCTCTGCTCAGTAAATGCGAGGCATAAATCTGAAGGCTGACACCGACATCAGGGCAGCTGACCCAGCGCTCGGCTGCTATCCGAAGATCTGTGCTTTTAGTGCAAATAAAGTACCGTGTCAGGGGGAGGAATCAGTTAAGCCCTCTGCTATTAGCTCTGTTGTCATTGTAAGCACTTTTCCAGGTTGTGCCGCTGGAAGCAGCTATTTCAATTCATCCACAAATTTTTCTAGAGCAGATACGGCCAGATCCTCCACTCTCAATGGAATGTAAACCAGCAAAGCAGATGTACAGCGGCCAGGACATGGGACATTCACATGAGCTCTCATTAATGTCTGTATTGATTTGGGGGGTTGGAGAGCACTGGTGTGCTGGACATTGTGCAAATAGCACAAAGAAATTACGTTCACAATACAAAAAAAGAAGCAAACTTGCAAATGGATGACTCTTCACATGTGACCAGCGCTCCTATTTAAGCCTGCAGATGAGAGCAATCCAAGCCTGAGCTATTGCACTAGAGTTACGCTAGCACTGGCCTTGCCCAGGAAGGCTGCTGGGATTCCCGGGACTGTGTTTTCTGGCCTAGTAAGCTAATCCACAGTCATCTTCCTCCTTGGCTAGTTCGTGGCTATCTTGTACACATGGAACGGGTTGCCCAGAGAGGTAGTGGAGGCCCCATCCCTGGAAACATTCAAGGCCAGGTTGGACGGGACTCTGAGCAACCTGATCTAGTTAACAGCGTCCCTGTTCACTGCAAAGGGGTTGGACTAGATGACGTCTGAAGGTCCCTTCCAACCCAAAACATCCTATGATTCTGTGGAAGGAATCGTGGACAACTGGAAAGCCCTCACCCTGCAGCGAGCAGCTACACATTGGTCGCAGGCTGCAACGGCCCCATGGTCCGAGCCTAGACTTCAGTGATTCCTGTTTCTAAAAACAAAAGGAGACAACAGCAAACTTCAGGTCATGTACATAAGCACTCAAGCTGATAGCACAGCACTGGAATTAAAGAGATCTTTTGTTTTGTTTGCCTTCCTTGTATTTACAGCTGCAAATATCAAAGGCTGACTCACGCACAGATACACAAGCACATTTGAGTACCAGGATACGCTAGAACAGCTGCTGCCTGATCGGGAGAACCATCCTTCAGGGCCATTGTCATTAACAGTTCTGTAATTTATATTGATGGCAATGCAGGGAAACAAAAACAACTGTTGTTCAGGTGCTAGCAGTCCTTAGCTGGACAGCTTGTCTTTCTCCAGGAGTTGTGTGTAGCCCGCTCCAGTTTAGGGAAGGATGGAAAAATGGAAGGTGAGAGCTTGAAAGCAGCTATCTGAGTAGGAGTACATCCTGCACTGGCATTGGTAGATCATAGCCTACAGTAATTCATATCTGATGGAGTGAGTAATTAGTAGTCAATGAACAAATGCATGTTGCAATGGTTTGGCCAATTCCTGTAGGCTTTAAGTTGGACCATTTCTGTAATGGATCAAACATTCATTTTCTGCTGCTTGATAAACAGTTTGTGGGCAGCTCCCCTAGAAGTCCACCTGATAGAAAACCTCTGCTAGGCACTCAGTACGTGGCCCAGCTTATACAGATGGGAGACAAAGTGGGGGCCTTTCATCCTGCCACCTTCCCATTTCACAAATGAAGATGATGTCTCTGGCACAGCCAGGTGCTTCCTCTCTGCTCTGCCAGCAGCAGAGGCTCCAAGCACCTGCCCTGTCCTCAGGAGAGATGAGCCAAGGATATCACCAAGGCAGACCTGGTTTGAGCACCCACAGTCCCACCTCTGCCTCAACCATCCAGACTACATGGGCTAATGTCTGGGTTTGCCTCAGAGCACCAGCACCACTCAGGCTCTTTCTGAGCAACCCTTAGAAGCTTGAGATAACCTTTTGCTTGTTTTTAAATAACATGGGTGGCAGCTGAATCAGGATTTAGTCTGAGACATTTGTCTGCAGCAATGTGAGAGCTGATGTGCTTGATGTCACTCAAGAAGGATGCGACAGACTTGGGAACTGACACCAAATGGCCTGAGCACCTTCACCACGGTGCGTGATTCTGCATGTGGTGCCGTAGCTACAGACCACGACTTCTCACCAGGGGACCAATCCCCCGCAGGGATTGTACCAAACACTATCAGAGGGTTTCCCTTTAAGAATTGCTTCCTGAACCTCATCCTTTACTTTTCCTTTATTCAGCCTTAACTTCTTGCTTTTGTTTCACGGTAAGTCATCTTTTCCCATACAGGTATTTATAGCCTCTAATACCCTAGACGCCTCTATTCCCAGGCAGTGAGCTCCTCCTCACAAGTATATTTTGTCTCCTCTTTGCAGCTTTTGGCGCTGTGCTGCTTAAGCAACATGGGATTAAAATAACCAGAATAGCACTAGCATTTTTTATCAGAGAGACAACTCTGGGAACAGTTTCCAGTGCCCTATGATTCACATACAGATTTTGAACAACAGCTTAAGGCTCCTTTCCAGGCTTCTGAAACAAAAGAAGCCGCATCTCATCCGCCTCCTTACTGTAACTTATACCCACTTCTCAGTTTGGAGTGGACAGAGGTGAGATGCCCTGCCTATGGGTAAAACAGATGTAAGTAGGTCTGTGGGAGTAAAACTGAGTCAATAGTTACAGTTCTAATTTTAGATATGACGTAGTCACCACATGAGATATACGTCCTTCCTACTCCAGTCATTTCCTTCCCAGATTCTTCTCCACATCTAACCTATCTGAAAATCTTCCCTACACCAAGGCAGAGGAGACTGCTTTGGTAAAAAGATGTACACTCCTTTAACCTCGTATTTTCTTCCCTTCTCACTTACCTATGCACACAGGAAATTTGGTTGTGGGTTTTTTTTTCTTTTTTTCATACATACGTGCCAAAACCCAACCATGTCAGGCTGCTTACTTGTTGTGCACAGTTACAGTGAATTTTAATTTCTGCCCAGGGCTTGCTGTTCCTAAGTTCTTTGATTTCCAGTTAAACTCCCTGCCTCAAATTTTCATCACATTTGCCCACAACCTCAGCATGGAAGGAGATAGAGCAGCTCCAAGCAATTAGTCATTGGAAATAATAAGATGATTAAGGATGGAAAAGCTGGTTAGAATGGAGGGATGAGTTGGCTGCTTCCATGTGGACCCTATTCAGCAAAGTCAAACCAGCGCACCTTCTACCTTGCTGCCTGTGCTTCAAAGGTAGGAACACTGGGTCATAGCTAGATACAAAGTTAGAAGTCAGGTTCAGGAAGGGAATGGGAAGGAAAAAGAAAAACATTCACTGAATGTGCGGAGGCACTTCTTAGGTTCCCTACCGTGATCCGTAATGTTAGACCCCAGATTTGATAGTGCAGTAAAAACCTGTTCTCCTAAAATACCCACATTTTTAAAGTTAACAAAAGCCAAGAGGATATCTCAGACCTGAAGCTGATTTTGAATTGGACAGTAGTTTGGTGTTCAGCCTTTTTCTAATACTGAAAGAAAAAAAAAAGAATGAGGTAGAAAATGTGGAAGCCTTTCACAAATAATAGCAAGTTATAAAGTTGTCTGCTCGGTTCAGGAAGAAGCATACTATTATATGACTGACATCATGTCCACAAAATAAATTAGCTGCGCATTAGATCCTCCATTCTGTTCCATGGGAATCCTTTCCCACTCCTTCTGCTACAGGAATGATTTTCTAGCTGCTGATAAAAAGTGCAGCGGATGCAGAGAATCATTCAAACGCCATTTCATCCTGTAACCCACGGCGATAGTGGGCTGCGCTCTGACAAGAAGCAGCAGGACCAGCCTGCAATTCACAAACGTGACGTTTCAGGAGGAAGAATGAAAAATTGAAATTACATGATGCTTTTTCTCAAAACGGCATATTTCTTCTTTATTTTTCTCTCTGAGAACTGCAAATTAAAAAACTTCAGGTGCAGCAGCACTTTGGTCTAGCATGTAAAGCTTACTCCCTGACTCAGTGAAGCAGATGAACAGCCCATGCTTTTATTTTTTCTGTCTCCCTTGTAGGTATATTCTCTATTGGTTTAAATAACAGCAAGTGCACTGTGTTTCTATTCTTGCATTGAAATCTTAAATATTTTTTGGATAGCAATTCTACTATAATATCTTATATAGCAATTATTATTATTACTATCATCATCATCATCATCATTTTATTGATGGCTGCTGATTGGCCTATCTGCCAGGAGTACAGATAGATTTTTTTTTTTGTTTCATTTGAAATCCATGTTTCACAACTCTCAGGAGGGAAGAATCTTTCAGAATACACCAAAATTTTGCAAAAAACCAAAAACTGAATTACTGTGAGAAAGGACTAATAGAGAATATCTGCCGAAGTAAAAGAGAAAATGACAAAAACCATTGATTATATAACAAGCTTAATTCCTTCCATTACTAGGAAAATGTTAGCAGTATTTTAAATGCTGTGGATTTCATAATTAGTGATGTTCATAAACGCAGCAATATTCATTGTGTACAAAAACCTGAACTTAGGCAGTGATGAGATGCTGAAAACATTTCAAAAAAGACTGAGATCAATAGAGCCCAAACCAAAATGCCTTTGGATGAATGGTATTACTGTATGAGGCGAAGCTTGAATGTTAGTGGCTAACTCCCGTTATTGCAGCTCTTCACTAACATGTTCACTTCATTAACTCCATTGAATACCCAGAAATCATACTGCCGAATAAGAAGTGCTTGACTTAAATATTACACCCATCAATTTTACAAGTTAAAAATGAAACTTCTTACATTTTTTCAGCAGGGTTTGTGCCCAGGAGCAGCAATGGCTGGCTGCTGCCGTAAGGGAAGGCGAGCGGGAGCCGGAGGTGATGGCAGGGCCAGGGGTGGAGGGACCTCCCCGAGCAGAAGGCAGGGTGCTGAGCAGACGGTGCGGGTCAGGGTCCGGCCCGGGGGCAGTCTCAGCCCCATGATCAAGGGGCAGTCCACAGGCAGAAGGCAGGTCTGAGGCCAAGCCAGGAAGCCAAGCCAATGCTGAATGCTCTCAGGCTGTGCTACCACATATATGCCACAGACTGCTCAATGCTAATCCACCTCAAAGCATCTTATCCATCATTTTTAAGACTATAGTAGTTTGTATTATGTTTATTAGTAGATTCAGTTCTTAACTAACACCTTAATTGCAAAAAAAGAGGAAAGTCAGCACCACTCTTTGAGAGCTGTGACCGTGCTTCCTATGTGCATTAGCCAAGAAGCACGCACAGCTCTTGGATATTTGTATGCATCACAGGCATACCATAAAAGAAAAGAGAAATCCCAGATTCCTTGAGAGTCCAGCATGAAGATGTTTGCCTGGGCTGTAGAAAATCCAGAGTTAATTTTGTACTGCTCACATTCTCCCACTTACCACAGCTAAATGCCTTAATTCAGAACATCATGACTGCTCTGGGAGACATCAGCCAGCATTAGAAACCTGCTGTCCTGAGAATGCTTTCCCAAAACAAGATTATCCAAACTTGCACAGTATCAGGTAGGGCTGGCTTTTCCAGGTATTTTCACTTTTTAAGAAAATCAGGGATGTTTGCAGGGGAGCAGGAGTTGTTTTTTAAGAAACCTAATAGCTCAAAAGGAAAAACTGAAGCAGCTCCAATTCCTACACAACATAACTCACAGCCTAAATGGGCAAGACAGATGAAGAATAGCAGAAAGAAATAATTATTCCTTGACAGGAGGGAAACAGAGAGGTAAAGTGACTTGCCCAGTATAAATCTTCTGGGTAACCATCTAGTTAGCACCTTACTCAGAAGGCTATTTAAGCTTTTTAAAATGCATTCCTCTTACTTTCTGTCCCATATAATAAACACTAGACAGCTGCTTGCATTCTCATAAGCGTGACTCTTTAATTCTTCTTCTGTCATCTGCTTTAAACAGCAGAGTATGATTTTGCTGTGATAAAGTTCTGGAATCATAATATATAAATCTGTTTGTGATTTGTAAATGTCAGTACATACGGTACTCAGGCATTTGATTACTGACTGCCTTAAGCATATAAACTAGCATATTAAAACCTTAGCATTCTTGTCAGAATTAACTCATCTTCATGCTTCTAAAAACATCTCTCCCGTGCAGAAGTAATTTCTTTCAAGGTTTTAAAAATATTCTTTCTTTTAAGCTACTCCACTTCTCCTTGTAAATGGCAGAATTTGTTTCAAAAAGACCTAGCTGACAGCAAACTCACAGGGTCACATGCTCAAAGTCTTTAACTTCTTTAATTTTGAGGGACAAATACGAAACAAGCAGAAGTCTGAAAGTCTTCAAAGAAACCCCAGTCAAAGTCATATACCAGCACTGTGTGCAACTCCCACACGTGTGAATATAAATAGGTATTCAGGCTAATGCTGTGATGTAAAAAGAAAATTCCCTCCTTCCCACCTGACAGAATTTCAAATATTCACATAAATGTAACAAATATCACCTAATCTCTGCTGGCAAAAGAACTGCTCTCTCCTTAGTTACCGCCCTCTTGCTCATCTTGTCATCTGATGGAGCCCCCCTCATCCTTCTTACTCAGCTTCTTCTCAGTGGACTTCACCTTTGCCTTCTTGCTGCTATCGCTGAATGGCTTCTCTGGCAAAACTCTTGGGTTCAGTACAGACAAAAAATAAACATCATCTTCAGCTCCACAAGCTTGCAATTTAAAGTAACCTCCATGCACCTTTTTTTACTTTCTGTATATTCAAAAAGTGGCACTTCAAGCGCCCTGCACTGCCATGAAGAGATGCAGAGCAGTGCAAGGCCCAGTGCCTCCATTTCAGGGCTACAAACACAAATGGACAGCGAAAGCACCTTCCCTAGTAAGACCTGCTCTACTCCACGTGTTCCAGTCTGTCCTCTCCTTACGCTGCTTGAAGGCACACATTATAAAGTTACATAGTGCAATATAAAACCACTAAAAGTATAAAACGCAGGTATGTGCCATATTTTTAAACAGAAGGTTTGATTTCTCTTTTTCGTGTTTTATCAGGACTACTTTATGCTTATTAGAGTTTAATCCTATTTTTGTCAAAGCTAATTCAGTAGTAGGAAGATTAACTAATGAAGGTGAAAACGTATTTTGAAGCTAAATGATTTAGTATGTCTAGTAAAACAATCACTCTTGGATGAATGCAAAAGAATTAATTCAATAAACTGTATTGCAAAGCTGAAAAAAAAAAAAAACCCAAACCTATAATTTCCAGGAAGTTACTCATTGTTTTATTTCATGTTTTGGGTTTTTTCTTGTTCCTGAATTTTAGGTTTGAGCAATAGCAAGGCAACCCCTTTGTCCAACTAATTTATAACTGACAGCATGACACATCTCTGGAGAAGCCTACCTAATGAACATTCTCTTGGATTTTATTTTAAGAGGTTTTGTTTTTTCCCAAATGAAAGCAAGGGATAGCTAACAATATAACATAGTTTTAACTAGTTGTCTAAAAGTCTGCAATTTGTAGAAGCCTCATTGGATCCCAGAAGACAACAGTAACAGTCCCTCATATTCACTTTCAATTAAATGAAAAAGCGGTGGGAATCCTACTATTCTGCCATGGGATAGCGGAAGGCATCCATGGTCAGTGCAGTATGTAATTAGTGAAAAACATTACTTTGGAGTACATTGTCAGCACCCTGCAGGGGGAATTAGATGTTCACAGCTGCCAGTCTGCCTAATTTCTCACATGCTGCACGGAAAGTTTACTCCACTGCGGCTTGAGACTGAACAATGAACAAGAGTGAATTTACATGGGCCTATTTTTATTCCGTTTTTCCGATGAAATTAAAAGTGTGATGCAATATTAATGGACACAACCATGTATATGTTCAACTGGCTTGTAGAAGTGTATAATCTCTTTGAAAACAAACCACAGTAAGTGTTAAGGGAATAGCTAAGGATTCAGGAGATGCAGTCATTCTTGTCCACCTAGCGCTTCACTGGATTTTCCACAGGAGTCTGAGGAATTAAAAAGCTATTGCAGGTGGGCTTGATCCTCACCACTTTGTGTGCCTCAGTTCAGCTTCAGTAAAATGAATATAAAGTGACATCCTTGGCCTACAGGGCCTGCTGAGCATTGCTTTATCTCCACAGCCGCGATGGTATCTCCCTAGGTAGAGAGAGAGAAAGCGTTTCATACCTAGCAGAGAGACCTCTGCACATTCCCACATAAACTCTTGCAATATCTCCTTTCCTTGGTTTTCATGGCAAAGGGCATGGACAAACTGGACCTAAGTAGAAGGAGAGGGTGGGAAGCCAAGGTGTGAATCAGAGGTGGCTCTTTGAAAATTAATACCGAAGCACGGCAAAGTCAGTCAGTAAAACCAGTGATATTTCGTGGATGTAATCAGTGTGCAGTAAGGCCAAGCTTTGCTTTACCCCCTTGACTTAAGGAGCAGTTGCATGCATCCAGACAAAGTGTATAGATTACACAAAGGTTTCAGAAATTAAGAAAACTTAACCTACTGCTTGCACTCTCAAGGAACGTAGCACAGAGAAACGCATATCATGTAGCTGTCTGTCTGTCTGATAACGTCCCCGCATAGAAAAGCCATAACTAGCACTTCTAAAGGAGGTGCAGCAAGGACAAGCATTAGACATCCTAGTCCATGGACAGTTTTTTTTGCACCTAAAAGGAATATTGAATCCCTGTATAAGAAAAGGACTAGGACTGAGTTTCTATAATGCTTCTAGATGCATTTGGTAATGCAAAATTGGCTGACTGGGCCCAGAAGACAGTCTTGCTCCATTTGTGAGGATGTACTGATTATTTTGCTTCCATTTTTTCTTTCTGAAGCTAGGACAGCCCTAGGAAAGACCCATGCTGGGATGAAATATTCACAAAAACTTTGTTCTCTGAAATTCAGAACGATTTAAAAAAAAAGTTCTTGGTATTTTGCTTGTCTGAAAACTAAATAAATATGATTGAAAGCAAAGAAACACGTACTTTTGCACTTAATTACTATTTGTACAATACCCATTTATGAGACATTTGTCATTAAGAAATTAAATTAATTGTTCAAGCTCACCAGTGAAATTCTACATTTGTGCATCCTGTGATTATAGCAATTTCAAATTAATGACACAGTGATTCCTGGTTATTAAGAATTTAACAGTTATGTGATTAGCATTTTCAATTAATCATGAAGCTGATTAAGGCAGCAGCACTCTCCACTGTGCGTGTGCTGTATCTACAAGCTTGAGTAATCACCTGCAACACGTAAGGAGGAGTTACAGGTTAAGGAATTAGCCTCTGGATCACTTGCCTCACACTGGTGATTTAAACCATATACTAGACTTTTTAGTGAGGACTTCTTAAAATTGCCACCAACTTATAATATATGGATCCCTAGTTATTACAGGTTGATGCACATTAAACACAAAAAAAAGCTACAGACACAGTAATTAAAGGAAAGGACTCATAATGTGAATATAAATGCTTAGCCAAAATTTGAAATCCCTTAAAATCCAAATAGCCTCAGGAGGCTGGATTTAGTGTGTTTCTTGTATTATGGAAAGCCTACGGTATCATCTGTTTCATGTTACATATTCTTTGTTAGTTCATTAAGGGATAACATACACTGTGCCTCCAACAATAAATCTGGGGAATTAATCCATACTTCCTATGAGCTTGAATGATGGTAACTTCTCTTCAAACATCACAGACAGTAAAATTCCCCAGAGTCAATATCTCGGAGGACTCAGTTTCCAGGACTTCACAAATCCACGATCCTTTATGTATGTACCATCAGTTTATGTTTTCTTACTACTCTCATATAGTATCAAGGCTAAGTTTTTTGTAACATGCATGCCATGAACTTCCACTGGGCTATGGAAAGTCAGTTCGATTATGTCAATCAGCCATTTTTATGGACAGTCAAAACCAGGCAAAGAAATACTAGCTCGGCTTCCTACACGAGACAGAGACTGGTGACTAGAGCATATGCTCCATTGAAAAAAACCTGTAGGTCTTTCAGAGAGGATTGCTAATCAAATAGAGCTCATTAGAGGCTAGACACTTATTTTAGACTTCATCAGTGATCTTTCTGTGTTTACATCAGACCTTACTCACCCATTGTTTGCACTAATAGAGCCAGGTGAGGTCCATTCACATGAAATGACCATTTCAACATAAATACCAGGAATATTCACAGAGATCTAGATCTTTGATTTAGCCCTGCCCCCATGTGGTCTCTTATGTAGTTTTCTTTTATTAAAATACTACCAAATACTTAGTAAAGTCAAGATATTTCTTACCACCTTCTATTCCTGTTTTCAGTTTTTCCCATCCATTTGCTCTACAGTTTCAACTTGGTCTACCTACCATATCCACTCGTTCCCATTTCTCATTCTGTTTCAAGTCTTTCTAACTACGACTGGTAATTTTTAAGTAGATCCACACAAACCTTCCCATGATTTGTCTATGATGTACGATCGAGTCACTGCATTTTTGTAAGACTCAGGTTTGGATGAGCAGTGTTATCTGAGATAGCACTACCATTCAGAGGAAATGTAGCTCAGTCATACCACTCGACTGGAACGAGAAGTGGGACAGATTCTCAGGTCTTGTTTCAGTAGATGAGCTCTGCTCTCAGGAATCTCTTTCCTCCCTTGTGTATGATCAGTATAAAGTAGAGCAACAGTAATCCCACTAGCCAAGGAAACTCTGAAAAATACTGGTCTGTAAAACTGAGTCCCCCACTTCATACATTCTGTTGTCCCGATAGGCAGCTTTTCGCCAAAGACCAAATAGTGTTTGAAGTCATAGCATGAAACAGATGGGCACACTGTCTTGCGTCAAGGCACTGTCCTTGCATTCAGAGATCCTGCCAGATGGCACGCGCCCCAGCTTCGTGCTCTTTCCACCACATGAGACTCCATGTGGAAATGAAGAGAGGAAGGTTGCAAGATCTGTTTATACCATCACAGAACAGGGAGACACACTTGTCCAAGGGATCCACAGCTGAGGAGAGAAAGGAAGTTATATGTAGATGAGAAATAGTGCAAGTAAACACCATTTGTCTGTCTTGCATTCCGGCATATGGATACATCCACCAATGAAATTCACAGTATTTTAAAGTGAAATAGAACAATTATTGACGCATGTGTCAAAAAAAAGTATTTGTATTTGAAACTCAAGGTTAGATTGTGCAAAGGTTACTCTTGTAGTGGAATTTATAGACCCTGAATCAGAACTTTCAAGTTACAAGGTGGGCATCTTCAGAAGACATGAAAGGCAAATGGGACAACGGAGCACTCCTTATATAAGCCTGGAGAGGCTCTATGTCATGAAATTTCTTCTATGCTCTAGTTGATTAGCCCCCTGTGTATAATAGAATATTGTACTTGGAAAAATACTGGTGTTCACTAAAAAACTGTACATCTTTGATACATACTGCCAAGTTACCATCAATATCTGAAGTTATTTTCTTCCCCAACTGTTACACCAGATGTTTACAGATAATGCCCATCCTTGGCTGACGATTATCACACATCTTGATGGCACAAACACTTTTGAGAAGGTCTGATCTAAGAGAAGACTTTCCAAATCCGGTACAGCATGAGGTCCCCTACTGTGTTTCTGCATTCAGAAAGAACAATGTGAGATGAACATCAGGGCTGCCGATGCAGCTCTTTGAAGGCTGGGACTGCATGAACTTCTTAAAATTGTTCCCTGGTGTGGATACAAACAGCAAGAAACTTCAGGCTAAATGGTTCAAGCTTGGCAAAATTAAAAGAATCCAAGAATATGGTTTTGTAGCTAGAAACAGAGGGCAGCACTGCTAATAAGGAGCATTTCCAGGCTGGTTATTAATATGCTTTGAAAAACAACTTAGAACATGTATTAATAGAACATGTTTTCTTTTATGTTTGTTAGATGGCAGAAAATTAGAGAATGAAATAAACTTTGATGTTCACACTCTCCTTTTCACTTGATTTTTCAGATTCATATCAGCTGAAAATTTGGTGTCTCTTCTTAACAGTATGGTGCAGGAAGCATTGTTAATCATTAGCATCATCTTATTTTGCCCCCAAATTTTCCACATTCCAGCAGCAAGTGAATTGACACCATGAATTTCATTTTATCAGGGAATGTTTTTTTGTGTTTGCAGAATGGATGACTGGTTAGACTGAAGTTTAACAAAGAGGGATTCTGCTGATAGACCCTGGGTGTGTTCTTTTCACAAAGTCATCTGGCAAAATATTGTATGATCTTACTTGATCAACTCTAGTTCACTGCAACACCTGAAGTTCAGTTCAGTTTCCCTGCATTCAAAGACTGTATTCAGGCTTCTCTAACCCATTTTTAAGGGGTTTGATGTCATCACCTCCTGAGACACCATGCTTGCTATATCCCAGTTATAGTCCAACTGTGCTTCTAAATAACGGTAAAATGTGCTCACCAAAATATTTTCTTTTTCTCAGAATACGCAGAACCCTTTTCAGACACCTACCTGCAAACCACATTTCTGCCTTCTGTCCTGTCCTCTTGACATCAGCTCTAAAACTAAAAACCTAGAGATGAAGATGCTGCCTGTGAAGTTGGCTGACCTCCTACTGTGATCACCAAACAGAGGTCAAAGTTTCCCTTTTGCTAGTGACACCCCCCTTTTTCCTGATACCTCTGTAGGCCCCTGCCCATGGATCTCTTTGCTGGAGGGATTCCACCTTTCCTGATTCCACTTTGTATCTTTGTAGAAAGATTCTGCTCTCTATCCTCTGCTCCAGCTACTTCACACTGCTCTATCTCCAGTGGGCTCTTACAGCCAAGGATGCATGGCTATGCTTCTCTTCAGGGTCCATTTCTTCAGGAACATGAAAACTTCATGATGGCTTAAAATGAGCAAAGCAGAACATTTTCCCATATCAAATAGAGTATAGTCCTTTTCCCTTAAGGAAGTAGGCTATGTAATGCCCCTATGCAACCCTAGTACCAGTCAGAAATAGTTATAAATCAGTACTTATAACTACAGATGCTGATTTCTGATGATAAACTACTTAATCATGAGCTAATGGCTCTCTTACAGTCAGTTATTCCAGTGCCAGAGTCTGCTGGCTCAAGTTGCCCCATATGCCCTTGCGTTAATTACTTTGACTAACTACAGGAGTGACTTATTAAATTTACTGATTGCACTGTCCATAAACCAATATTTTCTAATTCTTCTACATCAATAACCAGAGTACTGCTCTCTTTAGCACTGATAATTTTTCATTGGCTTATATTGCCTTTGTTCAAATTCAGTGAAGTTTCCCTTTGTTTACAGGGCCAACACAGCACACTAATATGCAGCGATTAAGTCATGCACGTGGTTTTTTATAGCCCTCTCCAAGGGGCAATTTTTATTCCAACTCCAAGGTTTTAACATTTGGCAATTGGTAAAATAGACAAATATTAGGTGTGTTTGATATTTAGATATATGGGACCATCAAAATATCTACCTAATTCCATTTACATATTCTTCAAATGCCACTGAACCGTTCTTACAATTTGCAGACCTACTGTAACAGTTCAGGCATTATTAACAGTGCCATTTTCAATTTCTTCCAAGAACAAGTTAATGTCATTATCATCACTGGGTATCAGTACCCCCCTTGATCTATCAATTATGAAAGGAGGAACACTAGTGAAGAAGTCAGACATGTCCTCAGCATTACTGATTTTAATGCCAGCATATCTATTAGTCTGCATATGAGTATCAGGAAATAAATTCTTTCAGTCTACTTCTTCTATATTATATTTTCCATCCTCTCCCATCACTAACTAATTTCTAAAATTCCTGCTTATTCTCTTCAATTTACCACAGGTTATTGCTTTTTGGTCTTCCAAGACCACAAATTTAAATATTCTCTTTGCTTAGTGTGTCTTGAAGCAGACTAAAAATGTCACCCTTCTGCTAGGTGCATTAAACTTTGGTCTCTCAGGTCCAGAGTTGGTGACTACCTTTCTCCACTTTTAATTAGTGTAATTACTTACCTCTGTGCTTCACCAGTTAACTGCTGCTAGAATCCAGAGAAGAGAGTGATACAGTATTGCCTCTATTACTACAAGGTGACAAAGGCAAGGTTTCACATTTATTGGAGAGACAATCTGAAATGGAACAGAGCTCTAATTTCTGGTGTCTCTAATGCATTATCTTCCCTACATGTAATTCCCTTTAGCTCTTAAGATAGTCATCTTGAGTAAGAGTCTGTGTGGTAGCACAGCACAGGCTGCTCAGTACAGGAGGATTAAGGGGTCATTAAACACCTTGGTACCCAGTTCTGGAGGGAACACAGCTTAATTAGGATAAGGACCCAGGGCTTTCCAAGGTACAGTAACTTCCCCAGACTGTTTTACAGCAGTATTGCCTAGAATTTAATCTGAGCTCCAGTCCTCTCTCTAATACCCTTTGCAGTTCAATTCCCCCCATGCAGTATGCCACACATTTTGCAAAGGAGCTTTCAGAAGGCAGCACCTGATTATACCTAAGCTGAGAGAACATTTCCATGGCCAAATGAAAGATTCTTAAGAGTCGTTTACCTTTACTTGGAGTAGGGGATGTAAAGAGGAGGCAGAAGATGAGGGTTTCAGACATTTCTCTGTATGATAAAAATCACAATACATTTTAAAAAGTTGTAAGGTTATTTATATTGAAAATATTTATACTGTATTCCAAACATGGGAGCCATTGTAGAAGAATAAAGCCAAAGAGCAGTTTACTACATTGCAGTTTTGTCACTGAGCTGCTATTTTATCAGGCACTGGAAAATGATAGCTACCCTGTATCATCATGCAGCACGGAGTTTTGTGAGTCTATGGTGTTCTGGAAGTAAGCCAGGCAATAAAATAATGAGGGATTTGGATGTGAGTCAGAAATAAACTATACTGAATATTAAAGAAGAAAGAAAGAAAGAAAGAAAAAGAAACATAATTGACCACACCAGAATAAAAATCACAGTGTTTTAGAAATTACTGGTCATTTTTCTAATAGTGCAGCTAGAAAGATATTGAAGAACCTGAAGTGAAATGGCCTTATTTTCAGAGATTCTGAGCATTCATTCACGCAGCTGGAGTGGTTTCTGCTCAGTTTATATGCTATTTCTTTCCTTGCAAAAGAAATAATTTCCCACACTACTGTCTGTCACCTCTCACAGTGTTATGACTACAAGCAGTCAAAACCTTATGATGAAACAGATTTCTGTTATAAAAGGACGATTAGTAAAAAAAAATGCATGTTTCACGGTGAAGGCTGTTTTTGCAAATTTTATAAAGCTTTTCTTCTGGGAACCTAGGTCAGGGTTTTCAGCTTTGGAGGAGGTCCAACTTGCAAACATTTATAATGCTTCACCCAAGGAACCAGAAGCTTTATGAATCCCACTGTGAATCAAGAAATTCAGGGTCAAGGTCGTGCTATATGCTTTCAGTGCCTTTAAAATGTCTAGTTTCTCTGCCACAAAACTGTGATCTTAAAAATACAAACTTTCCACTCCAAGACAGTGATATTAAACACAATTCCAAAATCTCAGGCCTACCAAAACTCGTATTTGCAATTGCGTAGTCACAAGATCCAATTATTCAGTTGCACTTCTGCTTTTTGGAGAGAGAGGTTTCACCTAAAATTAGAAGAATCACAGAGCTTTTGGTTATAATCTCTTGGAGATCACAGGAAACACATTTTTATTTCACAAAATGAAATTTGCAGGGTAACAGTTATAAGCTTTTTCCCTCATGATTCTGGATTTCAACTCTGGATCAGACATTTAAAAGAAAACCCAAACTGTGGAAAGGCAGTTAAGACTCACAGACAGCTTTAGACAGCAAGATCCTCAAGGACCACTCTTTCTTTATATTTCTGTAGAGCTCCTTGGGACCTCTTAATTGGATCCATAAAAATAACCATTAGTATGTCAGAGCAGAGTCAGAGAACTCCCAAGGCACGTGTGTAAGCTGATTTGTAAGGAGCAGAAGATAAAGATTTGTGTCTTTGTATTTATTTTTCCTTTAAAGAGAAATCATCTTTTTAACGATCCACATTCAAAATAGTACATTATGTGTTATGGAAATTCTTGATTAATATATATTCATACTCTTTAAGAAAGTCCTTCCACTCAATTCCACTTCAAGAATGAGGAAAACACTTAAGAAAAAGTTTAAGTCATGAAGGATTGAGTAATGTTAGGACCACCTATGAGAACAAGCAGAAAAACTGCTACCTCTTCCCTCAGTCTACCTTGCTCGAAAGAATGAAAGGCCCATATCCTAACTTCCCTTCCAGACATTTTCTAAAGCTTGCCCTGCTTTACTTCTGCCAACACCTCCTCAACTGTTT
Organism: Butorides virescens; assembly: GCA_017310255.1. NCBI lineage: Eukaryota > Metazoa > Chordata > Aves > Pelecaniformes > Ardeidae > Butorides > Butorides virescens. The sequence continues at coordinate 86,777 of JADKXX010000051.1, forward strand.
GATCAAAAATATTTGCTCAAAAAAAGCAAAGGTTATTGACTTCGAAAACCTTCTCTCTACAAATGGATCAATAAAGCTTTCAATAGCAAAAAGTAGCTCATTTCTCACTCTCATCACTGTATTTGCATTTACATCCACTGAGAGTGATCAGAGAAACAGGGACCCTGCTGGTATTGTAAACTTCCCAGGACGTGTGCTAGAGGGAACAGTGTGTGTGCGGATGGATACTGGTACATCAGAGATCTCCAAAACCACAATGTTAAAAAATTAGCTAATACATAGCCTAAGTAGGAGAAAAGAATGCCTTTTACATAAATTTTGTCAAAAAGTCCTCAGGAAGCATTTCTAAAAGGGGTTTAAAATGTTCTCGGTGGATTTCTTTTTTCCTGCTGCTCAGTAGTCAGCATTGATTGGCTGGCCTTTATATAGCACTGTGCATGCAAACTAGTTACAAAATTGTTGTTAGCACTAGAAAATCACCTGCCGTTAAGCTACATACTGTGGATGCAAATTTAGCATGCTCATAAATGGAAAGCTTGAGAGGAGTACAGAATGTCCCTACAACTACAGCTCAGAATATTAACCAGTTTGAAATATATTTAGACTGGATGAGCTGGGATTAATAATGCCACAGAGATAATGGAACTTTCTTCTTTTGATAATCAATCCAGTTTTTACTTTATAGCTGCGTGGTGGCCCATCTGAAACAAACAGAAGGTTCTGAAGTTTCCTAGTGAACAGCTTTGCCTACATTTCAATGATCGAAGGGCTGGAGCACCTCTCCTATGAGGACAGGCTGAGAGAGTTGGGCTTGTTCAGTCTGGAGAAGAGAAGGCTGCGGGGAGACCTGATTACTGCCTTTCAATACCTAAAGGGGGCCTATAGGAAAGATGGGGAAAATCTTTTTAGTAGGGCCTGCTGTGACAGGACAAGGGGTAATGGTTTTAAACTAAAACAGGGTAGGTTTAGGCTGGGTATAAGGAAGAATTTCTTTACAATGAGGGTGGTAAAACACTGGAACAGGTTGCCCAGAGAGGTAGTGGAGGCCCCATCCCTGGAAACATTCAAGGCCAGGTTGGATGGGGCTCTGAGCAACCTGATCTAGTTAGCAGTGTCCCTGCTGACTGCAGGGGGGTTGGACTCGATGACCTCTAGTGGTCCCTTCCAACCCAAAACATTCTATGATTCTATGATTCTATGATGTCTCCTCTCAAGCGGTATTTGTGGTCCCAGATGAAAGGTGAAAGCCTGAGTGGGCAAAAGTAGTTCAGGGTGGGATTTTCAAAGGTTGGTTCAGGGCATTGGCTCTGACTCACAAAGCCCCTTTCTTCCACCTACCCACATCAGGGCTGGAGAACTCCTCACTGACTTACCCAGGGTTGCTCTTCCTCACCACCCCAGCACTGCCAAATTCTCCACTGAACACCAACAGGATGTTTCCTTCAGCAGGAAAGGCTAAGAGGAAGGGTACCTCCAGAATCCAGCTGCTACGCTGCTCTCCTGGGAAAAGGAGATACAGACATAAACCAAAGGGCAATCTGCTAATTCCCGATATGTACAGCCCGTGTGTGAGGTGATAGGGTTCATGCCCTCTCCTTTTCTTCCTTGACTGGAAAGTGAGGTCACATACTAAGAGAAGGTCTAAGGTACTGGATAGTACCAAACACAATGCAGCGCTACAGGTGCGCTAGCTAGCATTCTTCAAAAGGTTGAAATACAGCTCCACCATCTTCTCCCATATTTTAGCTACATGTTTCTCACATACTCTCTGGCTCTAACACTTGTCTTATCCCACAGAAAGCCAGTGCAACTCATTAAACATGAATGCTGTTCAGTAAGACAGAAAGGAGAGTCTTTTTTTTTTTTTTTTTTTTTTTTGGCTGAGTTTGATTTCTGTGGGTTTAGCAAGCAAATTGGTTTCAATAATAGGACCAGAAGATCACTAGAGATGGCAGAAGGGAATCAGAGGAAGATACGGTTTGGACTAAGAGGGTAGCTTAGCAGTCTCATGAAACCTTCCCCCAAATCCTTTCTTAGGTCTGAGTCCAAGACTAAAGACACCCCAGCTCTCAGTGTCCATCTAGGGTTCGGCAGCTGTCTAAGCAGCATGCTCACACTTTATGGTCCCCCCTTCACATGCTGAACTCAGGACTCATAGATCTCCTGCAGGCACTAGGCCACACATTTTAACAGTAGCTTTGCCATACCTGAGACTTGGATCTCTACAGGCACCTACATGGATGCCTCCCACTGTTTTCAATTAAGTCAGGAGCTTAAATACCTCTGAAAATTTGATCCTGTAAATCCTCTTTTTGTAGCCTCAGCCCTTCAGGTTTTAGTTCCTATGCCAGGAACTATCATTTTTAGTTACAAAAGGCTTACATTCAGACCTTACTGATGGCATAAATACAAGATTTCAATTTCTGAGAAGTGATTTTGAAATATGAGATAAATATGCCACAGCTCCTATGCAGCATGGTTTCCAACTTATTTTACTGCTATCGGCCTAAAATGAGATTTTATACAACCCAACCTAAAAATGGAAGTTTATCACAGAACTGCTGATAGACGCTTTGTAATATGTTATATGCTAATGCTTTTAAAAGTCCTTACCTGCAATGTAATTCAGAAAAAAAAGAAACAGAGAGGAATGAAACATGACCACTAATACAGTCTTTTCACTGTGAAAAGATCTTAGGGTATTTCCACATATATGCATTACCCAAGGGTAATTCACCTTTCAGTTGCTAGGAAAAAAATTGCTGTCTTCATAAAAAAATTTGCCTCAAGGAACTTGACAAAAAGTTGAACTCTTCCATTAATGAGATTTTAATGAGCTACCCAGTGAAGATGAGGGAATTACACAAGGATTTTTTTTTTTTTTCCAGTTCTACAACTACTGTTGTATCACAATGGACTAAATACATCTCCATGAATACATCTCCATGAATACAGCTGTTGTTCTTCATGGTTTTGCAGTAGGGCTAAATTAGACCTAATACTTTTTGTTGCAACTTTACAGTGCTAGTTACAAAAACACCTTTATGCTTTCCTCTCAGCAGCAAAAACTTTGTTACTCCAAACTCCAAACACTGAAAGTCAACCAAGCGGATGCCATGTTTTTCTAGTGTTGGCAAAATAACCTCAATGCAGTTTTTCTTTCTTCATGAAAAATTTCAACATGAAGTACAGCTTTGTCTTAACTTTGTATTTAGTTACAATGCTTCAGCCTTTTGTCCCAGAAGTCAAAAGGGACCTGTCTCTTACCTCTTCCCACCTCTGCCATCCCAAACTGTCAGCATATTTTGTCAGTTTGCTCTCCTCTGAGGCTGGACATTGGTAGGTTCAGCACTTTTACATGCATGGATCAGAGATGACACGAAGAATCCTCATTCTTCCATGGTTTGGCCAATGTGTCTTGTTATCAGGATTATGATCATACAGATTTGGGTTCAGAAAAAAGTTTTCATTAGCATGGAGTGACAAGGATCTCAGAATTGTGAGGTGGTGAGGCAAGAAAGATAGAAGGAAAATTCTCTCCAGCACAGGGGATGAAACCCACCACGTTTATTCCTTTCCTACTGCAGGAACAGGGCACTGGAGCTCCCTGCTCTCTGCCAGATAAGCCAGTAAAATATTTCACTCCAGCTAGTGTTTGGGCTTAGGATAGGGGTCAAGTAGCAGCCTGAGAAACGGGAAAAATCAGATTTGGTGCAATAACGGGTTCTTTGAGTTCCTGTGAAAGCTGGGCTTGAATCACACAAACCTTAACTTTATCAATCATATAACTTTAACTTTATCAGATAGCACCGAGCACAAGATTTGCTAACTGTGCTGCCAATGTTACTGTGCTGCATTTGACCCAAAACCATCTAAAACCTCTGTTAATGTCCCTTTTTTCTGGAACAAAACTAAAATCTTCCTGTAATGAAGCATAAGTAGTATTCAACATCTCTGACTAGAGAATTATTTTCCTCTTTATTCATGCCTTTTGATAAAGTTTATTTCTCTTAGCTCTATTAACTAAGTTTATGAAAATAATCAGGCTACTGAGAATAGAAATGAGCAGCAATGAAAATCCTTGGTTCAGGAGAATTTTTATGCAGATATACAGTATTATTAAGCTTAGCAATACTTATAGACAGGAAATATTATTTTCATTTTCAAAAGGCTTTTGTCACATACTGATAAGGTTGTTACATTTGCATTATTAAATATTTTTAAGAAAAAATCTGGATATAAGTAGAGAGACAGGTATACTGGGATATTTCTGGGTATTGAGAAGTATGTTTCTGGAAATAGTTATTTTACTTGGGTATTTTGCTAAAGAAATTATTTTTTTGGACTGACCAGTTGGTACCAGCCAAAGTACCAACTGAATATCATACATATGTAAATCAATAAGCACAGATGTAAAAAAGTGTTATGATACATGCTTCAGAGATAATTTTCAATTGAAAAATCCATGAACACTGGGAAGGCATCTGGCATATGCTGAAATATCAGGAGTAAGACAGGAAATGCATTCTACAAAAAAAACATTTTGAGTAAAAAGAAAACAAACAAAAAAAATTTAAGATTTATTCTTATCTCTCCTGCTAGCACACCTGTTTCACATGAGCTTATCACAACCTCGCACTAGTTCTCATTCAAGCCTTTCATGTAGTGAGACACTGCAACATCTGTAAAAAAGGTGACTCTGTCTGTTAAGAATGAAATTTGAAGCTGAGTAGACCTCCGCCTATCATTGATATTGATGTCTGTAGTATCTCAGAGGATAAGGAGATGAAAAACTCAGTTTTTTTAAACTCCTCAGCAAAGTGCACCAGGCTTCACTTCCACAAAGTGTTTGAGCATATACTGAAATGTATTAATGTCAGTGGGACTTAAACTTGTGCTTAAACTTTTCTGACTAGGGATGATGAAGTCAACAAGGCTTAGGAGTGGAGGAAGGGTTGTGCACAAGAACTAAACAGCTGAAGTCAATTTAATGGTAATTTACCATTTCTTGCTGTCCCCCAGTAAACTTGCACTGAAGAGAAACACAGGCAGTAGATCAACACAGGCAATGACTGTTTTATACCATCCTTTGCCTACCTCGGAAAAAAAAAATCATCAACCAATGCTATTTGTCACCCTCCATTCTACTTCATAGATCTCTGTTTATAATTTAAAACAGCTTGAAAGGACTGAGGGCAGTCTAGTCTCAGAAATTTCAGGTAATATTCATGTTCTAGATTTTTTGATGTTGACTTCAAGTCATTATCAATATTTTGGATATGAACTCCTTTGGATGTTTTTTCTGCACCATGAAGGTCTCTTTACCACAGTAGCCTTGCACTCCCCAGTACTATGTCAAGAGCTGTCACTACCCCTCCTCTTCTCCAGCTCATTCTCTCCACAGCCTCTCCCCAAGAAGGAAGATGGGTGCATATGGGAATGGGCTGCTGTGGTATTGCCACTGACTGTAAAATAAAAAATAACAAATAATTCTTATCATCTGGCACCTATCACATCCCTCTTAAAATCCCATGGGAATCTCAACACTCAATTTGCAATAGGAAAAGAAGTAATATTTTATTACATTTAAAAATCAAGGAAGAAGGAGAAAGCAACTTTTTCTTTAATATCTAAGCTATTTTTAGACAGCTACAGCTTTTACATACTTTTAATCCCAGATCCTCTCATCTCCTGCTCTAGCAATTTTTAAAAATACATAAATAAATGTTACCACAGAAGTTAAAGAATCCCGCATATTAATTACACACATAATTTGTGAGGAAATTGAATTGCTGTGATCAGTGACAGGGAAAAACAATACATGATAACAGTATTTGTTCAGAACAATTATAAAAGTAAAAGCCAAAAGCAAGCATGAGTAACGTTTCTCTTTGAACTCATAGATTGCTTGTTTTAATTGGAAACTAACAGGCAGACGCAGCAGAAGCTGACCACCTCAAAGAGATCGGAAAGGACTTCTTCCGATCTCTTCAGAGAATATTTACAATTGCAAATCAGATGGTGGAACAAGCACAAAGGGGTAACGGTAGCCTCCTCCAGTCTCAATAATATCCAGCTCTGTAACAGTATTGAAGCTATTTTAGGTATCCTGACTGAATAACCTCTTACAACAAAAGCAACAACAAAGAAGGTTTAGCTACTCATTTTTAGTAGGTATCTTAATATGTAATTTTCGGGGAAGTTTAGAAATAAGGCGAGTGTTATTTCCTTCATTTTACAGAAGTTATGGCACAGAGAGCAGCAGCGTGTTACCGGAGGGCAGGAGGGTTGGCAGCAGAGCTGGAACAGCAGTGCCCAGCTGAGGGTGATATTCAGTGGTCCCCTAACCCAGAAGGCAAGCAGAAAGCAGAGGCACCATGGCCCCTACAGAACCAGTTTTCCCTGAAGAGCTATTTGCGCCTCTTGAAAACACTCTTGAACAGGTAATCTGGTGGAGGTCATGCACTGAGGAATCAGAACCAAACAGCACATTTAAAGTTCTTGTCCTGAGCATCTAAGCAAAGAAAACAATAAACCTCTTTCCCTGCATCTCCATTTTTCTTTTATAGTCGTCTACAATACACCCTCTTCACCATTCTCCACCTCATTTGGTGCATATGCATTATTCAAAAAAACAATAAAACCCAAGCGTGGAAATAATTTTCCATAAACTACATAAAATCAGCCCCTCTTTAAGATGACACTGCTTCCAGTGCTTGGTTTCTCCACTCCCAGACACATTACAGATAGCCTAAAATGGCCCAGGGATTCTGTTGGGTATGATTTATTGCCTTGATTTATTGAACTGAGCAATGACAGAGCTCCCGCTTGACAAGTTTTCGTTTCTTCATGGCAAGTAATTAGCCTTCATATTGCCAAAGGGCTCTTCAGCTGGCCTGTCAATGCTGTTCCAACCTAATGAAAATACACCGTCTTATCATAGTAAGACATTTACATTATTCACATACTGCTTTCCAGTGGCCTCTCATTAGCTCCAACCTGCTTAACTTTGCTGGTTTATTTGCTGCAACAGAACAGAAAAAAATATGATGCTCAAGGAGGATCATTCAGCTGCAATCTTGCCTCACTGCTGGGTCTTCTGACACCCCTATGCCAATGTTTTTAAAGAGAGCTTGTGAGGATATATACCCCAGCACACATTTTTGGCTATGTATTTACTCTTTAGCCTTCACAGAGCTGCATCTTGTCATTAAGCACAGCCCCAGATAACCGGTAGCGTTATAATCCACACCTCATCACAGTCATAATCTCTCTCCTTCTTCTTCCCCCTGACAGGTAGTTTACAGCTCTCTGATCCCACTACCAAACTCCTCTCCTGCCAAGCTGCCAGCGCTCTAGCCAGCAAACAAAATCTATAACCGCATCCCTGCCTGTTCCCTGCCTACCTGGGGAGAGGATAACTGTCAGTGGTTCAACAACCTTGCTAACTCTTTCAGGCTGGGACCAAACTCTGCCGGCAGACAGGGATGGAAGAGGAGTGGGGCGGGCATGCTGTCCAAACCACAGGGCTGCCAGTTTTATACAGAGGAAGATGGTCTGTTAAATAATCCCATCAAATCCCACAAATGGTGCTTTGTCTGGTGTGGCATTAACGTCCCACTGGAGATTTGCAAACTGTGAATCACAGAATCACAGAATTGCCTCAACACCTTAGCACACACCATGCACAGACCTACCCAAACTAACTTTAATACAGCCAGTGTGGCTGCCAAGAGATATTTTGTCTAGCAGCAAGCTCTTCAGCAACACTGTACGAGACCACCTGGGACCACTGGTTAGGAAGATAGTCAGATTTGTGTGCAAGAAAAAGCATATGGCGAGAGTGAACAGACAGGCTGCCACAAAATATACATTCAGCTAGGTTGTCTTATAAACTTTCTAGAAAGATACTAGATCCTTTCAGAATTTTTTCAGCATTCCAATCCACAGATTAATATTATATTAGAGCCCACCAAATAATTTCATCCTTTGCCTTGGCTTTCTCTTGTCCTGTTTTCCCCACCTTGCAATAAATTTTGTTGCTGTTTCTGGGACAAGGAACTCTGTTCCTCATCCACACAGGACTGGTCTTTCCATTGACCAGGAGTCTGGACTGCCAGAGAAAACAATTAGGAAGCAAAACATCATTATGAAGAAAACCTAATTTCTTCACCTGGAATGGGTGATGGAGAAATATAAATTTTACCTTGAGGACTTCAAAGCTGTCAATGAATTGCTTGATACATAGCCAACAATTTAGATCTACCACCAGCAAGTAGAAAAAAAAGAGGGATTAATCCTACCAGGAAACCTGCACCTGGCAAAGACTCTTCTATGGAAAGCTGTTTTCTGTGCAGAAGCTATCATCTCACTAACTGGCCAGTGGGGTATTAAGTGTTTTTACATTCAAGAAGAAGCTAACTTGCATCTGGATGGCTGGAGCCTTCCTTGCTTGTCATGGTTTAACCCCAGACAGCACCACACAGCCTCCTGCTCACACACCCCCACCCAGGGGGATAGGGGAGAGAATTGGAAGAGTAAAAGTGAGAACACTTACAGGTTGAGATAAAAACTTTTTAATAATTGAAATAAAATAATAATAACAACAACAACAATAAATTGTAATGAAAAGGAAAATAACAAAAAGAGAGAGAAATAAAACCCAAGAAAGACAAGTGATGCAAATGAAAAACAATTGCTCACCACCAGCTGACTGATGCCCAGCCTGTCCCCAAGCAGCAGCCCCCTTGGCCAGTTTTGCCCCAGTTTATATACCAAGCATGACGTTATATGGTGTGGAATAGCCCTTGGGCCAGTTGGGGTCAGCTGTCCTGGCTGTGCCCCCTCCCAGCTTCTTGTGCCCCTGGCAGAGCAGGGGAAGATGAAAAGTCCTGGACTGGTGTAAGCCCTGCTCAGCAACAACTAAACCATCAGTGAGTTATCAACATTCTTCTCATCCTAAATCCAAACCACAGCGCTATGCCAGCTATAGGAAGAAAACTAATTCTATCCCAGCCAAAACCAACCAGGACATTGGCTTATGCCAGATAACAGTCTAACCCTAGATGGATGCAAAAGTGTAAAATAGGGAATAAGGCCCCCACAGCCGTGCTATTCTGTGGCCTTGCTCAGACCCTGCCTTCCCCAGGAGACATAAGGAGAGGAAAGTAAATCTCACTGCCCTCTGCTAAATCCTAGCAGAGAAAGATAGTGAGGAAAAGGTGAAGCACACATCCAGTCTCTTCTATCCCACTGGATTGCACAACTGAGAAATATAGTTGGTAATATTCATGAACTGGGCATATTGTTCCCAGCAGGTTCCCCACCAGAAGACAGATAACAAAAGAGAGATAACAGAAAAAAACACTGTTTCCTAAATCCCACATTCTTCCTCACAGATCCTTTGGGGATGATAAAGACACATACGACTCCTAATTCTGGTTTTCTACTTCTGCCTTTCACCATCCATAGAAGGGATGCCTCATCATCAGCCTGCTTGCTACCCTTTTGTCCTATTTCAGCTTTCAGGACAAACAATTTGCTGATGTAAAGCTACTGTCCAGAAGAGCAAAACCCAAAATGGATATGGCCTTCTGTCTGCCTGTGTTTATTTTTACTGGTATTGCCTTTGATACTAACACTGAATCTTCCTTTCAATCTGCAAAGTGCCTAGAACATTTTCTACTGCACACTTAAAAAATACAAAATACTCATAAAACATTGCTTGGGAAGCGGTGAGTAACAAAAACCAAGCTGTCCTACAGCCATGTATTATGACAAAAAAAATAAGTGTTGATTAAATTCATGCTATATAGTTTAAGTGTTGCTATTCCAACTGTGAGCAACTAGATACTTCATCTTGAGCTTGCTTTTCAAGGCAATACTAATGCCTTAGGAGGGTCTTTAGTCACAGTTCCATAGTGCTTATTTCAGAAGTTTCCCCATGCCAGTGCTATTATGCATACAGGCACCTTGGAAACCATGTCAGAAAGCAGATATTGGGCTTCTAACGTTAAGGCCAAAGGCTTCAGATAAATAAGGTTGCTGTGACCCAAGGGAACATGCTATATTTCTTCTAATTGCTTTTTTCATCTACAATCTGAATGTTCAGCAACAAAAGCCTACTGAAATTTCAGGGTAGGGGAAGGAAGAAGGGTGAGAACAGAAAAGTAATCACTTTCTGTGGGCCTTTTTCAAGTCTCCTTAAGCCCTGAAGGAGATTCAGTGGTGAAGTCTTTGAAACAAGCAAAAGTAAGTCCTGCTTTTCCACCTGGAAGCGTGATCAGAAAAAGAGAAATATGCTAAATTTGCCTAATAGTTAAACACTAAATACAAAAATGAAAAAAGCAAAGGCTGAAAGTTATGGGATAAATAAAGTACATTTGTAAGGATTTTAATGACAGAAGAAAATCTGCCTTCTCTTCTTCCCCTTGACCAACTTATAAATCTCATTTAAATCTTGCTGTGGGTCATGTAAGCTTCAATGGCACTCCTTTAAGAGTGAGGAGCTTTCTTGTAGGCTGAGGGCTGTAAGGCAGATAAAAAGGCTTCCCCAAGACGTGGCGATTTAACAATCTCATTGATCCCTTTTTGTTTCTCTATTCTGCTCTTCCTTACAAGGCTTTGTTATGTTTCTGCCAACTCGGGCAGCCTCATCCCTCCAACTCTTTTCTTCAGGGGCATTTTGCTTTCCTTTCTTTCCTTTCCTGAGTAGTGTCCCTTATACTTCCTTACTTCACCCTTTGGTCACATCTTGCTTTCTCAGATCCCTATGGTGAGGGGTTGCTGTCGTTCCCTGTTGCACGTAACCCATCCCCAGTCAATGCTGGCATTTTTCTTCTCAAAGTATATTCTACTGTACAACTCAAAACCAGAGTTCACAGAATCACAGAATTGCAAGGGTTGGAAGGGACCTCGGGAGATCATCTAGTCCAACCCCCCTGCTAAAGCAGGTTCTCCTAGAGCATGCTAGACAGGACTTCGTCCAGGTGGGCTTTGAATATCTCCAGAGAAGGAGACTCCACAACCCCCCTGGGCAGCCTGTTCCAGTGCTCTGTCACCCTCAAAGTAAAGAAGTTTTTCCTCCTATTCAACTGAAACCTCTTATGTTTCAGTTTGCACCCGTTGCCCCTAGTCCTGTCACTGGACACCACTGTAAACAGACTGCTTCTGTCCTCTTGACTTCTGCCCTTAAGATATTTGTAGGTGTTGATGAGATCCCCTCTCAGTCTCCTCTTCTTCAGGCTGAACAAGCCCAACCTCAGCCTTTCCTCGTAGGGGAGATGCTCCAGTCCCTTTATCATCCTCATTGTCCTCCTCTGGACTCTCTCTAGGAGTTCCTCATCTTTCTTGAACTGGGGAGCCCAGAACTGGACACAGTACTCCAGGTGGGGTCTCACCAGGGCAGAGTAGAGGGGGAGGATAGTTGTTTGCTACAGTCCTGAATCTGGTTTCCTCATAGCACTTCCAGGTACTGCTTAACTGTGAAGAGGTATCCTCAGAGATGACAATTCATGTACAGACAACTGATCACTGAAAAGCTATTTGTACTCGGCTATTTGTACTCAGCCTGGCCCAAGAACCTGTGAAGGGAGGGTGAAAAGCCATGTATCAGAGAACTCTTTTCAGTTCTGAATATTGTTCAGTAACTCTGAGACTAAAGGTCCAATTTGCAAAGGTGGGGTTCAACCAAGACATAGATGTGCAGATACAGATGCCAGCTTAAAGGCAATGGCAGTGCAGAAGATGAGCGCTCCCTATTCTTAGATTTTGACAGGCTGGCACTGAGTCTTACAAGCTGCTGAGTTACTGAGTCATGAGCACAGGATGGGAACTAAGACATGCCTCAGGATAAGACTGATGCCCTTCAGGGACTGAACCAGAGATGTGGAGAGTTGATTCTCAGAGAAGCTGAGTCAAGAGGAACTGCAATTAATCAGCATCACTTAGCACCTTCTTTCTGCAAACCACCCACAAATGTGGACCCTCTCTGACTGTTTGGCCATTGTGAGTTACCAACCGTGTATGTCAGAGAGGCTTAAAAGTACACCCTTCTCAAGCATACTCAAGCAAAACATATTCCTCTATGGAGCTCTTAGCTACAACTTTATTTTCAACTCACCAGTGTGTTTACAGCCCTTTGTGCAACATACATGGGTCTAAGTAATATAGAGATTCTGTTTGCAGCAATGAAGCGAATACTAAATCTCCTTCTTAATACATGTAAGGCTTATACTGAGCCAATTTTTATTATAGCTTTGCCAAGTAACCAAATATTCTGCTTTTCCCTAGTTTTCTTGGCCTTGCAGGTTTCCTCCCCTTTATGTTACAGTATTGAAACAGGTTGAATTGTGCAGGTAAAACCACAGTTGAGAAGGAGGGGAAAAATTCCCAGTGTTTTAATCTGTTTTAATAATTTTTTTCAACATTTTCCTTCCTTATCTGTTTAAAATTCTGCCAAAACCATTACTTAACACAAAGAGTAAAAAAAAAAAAAAATCCTATTTTTATCTACATAACTAGTGGCTTAGGTATCCTTGATATGCACACTTCTCTAACACATGCAGTCCACTGAAGGAATCTCCCAAAATGCAGTAGGAAGGATTTCTGCCTTATCACATGCCTTGTACTCCTCCAATCTCACACCCAGACACATAGCCCAAGAACTCTGAAAGGCATAACAAAACCAGAATGGTATATCATAATAGCTTTAAGATGGTATTTGGACTCTTTTCTAATAAACAGACTTTTCTCATCACTTTGTCACATCTAGATTAGATGTCCAGCATGTAAGAGGTTTCAGATGCTATATACAACAAACACTTTCCATCATATGAAAAGAGATAGGACTAAAACTGCAAACTATCATATATATATCCAGAACACCAACTAGAAGAGCTAATGAAAAACTCACTTCTATAGAAATAAGTCCCTTATCCTCTCTATGGACCTGTCACAGAAAGTGTATTAGAGGAGTAAACTGTGACAGATGGAAGTGACTCTTGCTGGATGACATTACTTGTAGCACTAACATGATTATGAGATTAAGAAAGTGCAGGGATAACATATCTTCTTTTTCTTGCAATATATTTGTTCAATCACAGAAATTCCATCAGAAAAGGAAGAAAAACAGAGGATGAGTATGCTTCTCAGCAGTGTTTGGGTCACAAAGTAGGGAAATGATGATAACGTGACATGCTTTTTAAAAAAACTGAGATATTAGAGATGTTGTCACAGAGATTATATAAAGTGCACAAGAAGTAGTGCAGCTAATCAATGCATCTAATCTGTATTGATAATGTCCATGTCATGTAGATGCCAAGAGCCCCTATTTGAAATGGCTGATGTGAAATCCTTACAGGAGTTAAACCAGAAGTTTCTGTGCCTGGATCTCCAAGTACTTCCAAGCAGAGTGAAAGTTAATCACAGAGAGTTAAAACAAACGTGGGTGACACTGGAAATTACTGGCCCACATTAGACAGAATGACGATAAGAAGGAAAAAACAAAATCCCAGCACGCCACTAAACCTTGATGTCAGTATTCCTCTTCAAAGCATATATGGCATACAAGCATTCTCTGGTGCAGTTTGACCACTGTTATCTGTTACACATAAACACTGACTGAGCTGTCTTTACAGCTATTGAAGATCCTTATATCCAGCTAAGAATTTTGTCATTACAGATTCCAGTCCAAGACTTAAGAACAGAAACAAGATACATTAATAAGATACATTAATAACACAGTACTGGATAAGAGTATTTTAAAGATTTTTATATAATTTCAAAAAGATCAGCCGATCTTCCTTGCATCATCTAAGAAGAGAAATCCCTTATGTATTCAGAGGACCTTACTATCTCAGTACAAACCAAACTAGAGGAGATATTATACATTTATTATATCATTTATTAAAATAAATCATAATTAGTATGATATTATCTGTTGATTCTTGTTATCTGTTACAATGAGATGAAGAAACAAATAAAAATGTCATTTTCATTAGATGTTTCTTGACTATAATATTTTAATCAGTCTTCATTCTTAACAAATGCAAGACAACCATATCATTTCATGAAGCAAGCCTGGGAAATAATTACAACCTTAAATAAAACAAAAAACTACTTATCCTTTGTATGTCACTGTAAGGTGAGAAAGCACACCAAAAATGCACATAGGTCCAGCAGCTCCTATGCAGCTCCATAGTCCCCTGCTTTTTACAGGTCATTTTAACAACACATTTATCAAATCTAATGTATCAAATCTAAAACGTCCCTGCTTTGAAGTGCCAACGGGGAAAGGAGAAGTAACACTGGAACTAAAAAAACAGGTCCCATATCGACACGTCAATTTATTATTTACAAAGCTAATTGGGGGTTTTCTTCTCTGATAAGGACTTACCTGTGATCTTTGGCTAGTCATTTTAAGACATAGCTGAAGAAAGACTTTGGTTCCAAAGTCCTGCCTAATTTCCATTTGAGCAAGGCAAATCCAAATTACAGCCCTCAGAATCGCCACTCAGCCGCCACTCCACAGACCCTTAACCTTTTTACATTGAAACACTTTTTACCAAAGATAAACAAACTTTTTAAAACTTCATTTTCTGGGAGTGTTCAGAAGCAACCTACTTCAGCTCGCCCTCCTCTAAACCACTGTCTACAGATTTTTTGCACAGATACATATAAATAGCACACAGTCAAGGAGAAAGGCAGTAGAATCCAACTTTCTGTCCTTCCACAAAAGCACCAACACTGGGCTAGAGATCAGCTTCACTTTCTCTAGCACAGAGTATCTTTAATTTTGCCATGTAGCATAAACTCACATCTGCAGCTGACAGTGATTTTCTGCTTCCATCCCAGTTCCCCCAGTGACTTGCACTCTAGGAGTTACCGTGTCCTCAGACAGCGGAGGTGTCAGTGGAGGTGTGAATTCATGGTTCCTGTAGCTTGGCTCACCTTTCTAATTAGCTAGTTACTGGCTAAACAAAGGGCACCTTCTCCAGCTGGATTTTTGTAGCACTGTTCCAGGAGCACGCTGTGATCCTCAAGAAGGAGCTGTCTCCCCATTGACCTCTTGGCATCTTCTATAGCCCTTCTCCACCTTTCTTCTTCTTGGGAAATAACAAAGACAACTCTGTGCTCTCCTCTCCACCCGCTGATCTCTGTTAGGAAGTGTCTGGCTTCCCCCATGCTTTTGATGGAGGCAGTAGATGCCCCGTTTCACTTAGATGAGAACATCCTGGACAAAGTGATTAACAGTAATTTTAAAGCCACTGCAACTCAATGGCAAAGCTAAGCTAAAAGGTAAACTGAGCATAACAGTATATGCCCGGTTAGGCAAATACTCAGGACAAAACAACTGAATACACATAGGTACACATGACTCTAAAATTCATAGAAGTATGTTGATTACCTTAAACTATTCATGCGACAACAAACTAGATTGTATAGCATAGCTAATACACACACATCTGAAAATATCTTAAGGAACAGTATTAAAGAAAATGGGTCTAATCATAAAATGGGTTTAAGAAGAAAAGCATGAGAGTATCCATGCAGGCAGAAAATGAGGGCTCAGGAACTGTGTTATTTCACTGCTTATGTCCCTGCACTACGAAATGCTGAAAGGGTGAAGGAAGAAACTGTTGTTGCTTCATTACCACGCTCCACGCAGACATTCATGCAAAGACAGCCACAGCTTTACTGATTTTGGTAGTCACAAGACAGCTTAAGATGGTGGAGAAAAGAGTTTTAGAAACACAGAAGCAAAGGGTACATCGACAAAAAGGGTTGAAATATGATCCCCTGTTTTTGCTCAGCTACAGCTGCCCTTTCTTTTAGCTGGACTGCAAGGTGTATGTAAAATATTGGCATACAGAAGGAGAAGAATGTGTCTATAGGCAGCTGATCTGGAAGACCTTAGCCTACAAGATTGTGTTGATGGACTAATCTTCAAAGGGTGGGATACGAAGATTCCCACTAACATAATAATAGTACTAAAAACTGAAATAGTGTAGGAAGAGAAGGCAGAATAGAGAGGAAAGAATACAGGCATGTTAATTCATGCCTGGCCTGTAACAGAAGGAACCCCATCTGAAAAGTTTAATTCCCAGGGAAGAAAAAAAAAATAAATAACCAACTTTAAATAAAAGTTTAAAAAGAAAGAAGTGAAAAAGAAATGGCAAATTCACCTTCAGATAAAAGCTACTAAGGGAAAAAGAAAGTACAGAATGTAAAAGGGTATTTTCTTTAAAAAAATACTTTACATATTTCAATTCTTGTATTTCCCTTGGGGTTTGCATATTTCAGTCACATAGTTATCCAATTAAAATGAAAACTCTGTATTATCCTTTAGGCGAGGACAGCTGCCAGCTGCTAAGTTTTATAAAGTCTTTAATCTTGTCCATAAATATTTAACAAGAATTGGTTGGTACACAAGCCAAAGTAAAGTAAGAAATCAAAGGCATGAGCTCTGCAGTAACCTCTGAATTGTCTGAATGGAGATGAACTACTTGAACAAAATTATGACTTTTCTCTTTTTATGTTAAAGTTATTATTAAAATGTATTCAGGCAACTTTTCTGATCATTTTCCCATTTTCTTCTCCTCATGTAACATACAGAAGAGAAGCAAAGAACTAAACAGATTTCAAAACTGAGATAAATCTCTCTTTTCCAAAGAGTTTACAGTGCAGCAAAGTACTAATCTTTACCATTTTATCCTATGTGCTTTCCATGTTAATTAGTTGTTTTTCAAGCACAGGCTTCAATAAAGCCTAACATCTTTTCATGATACATTGGATATATACAGACTGTGTGTTCAATATCTGTAGGCAGAAACGTACTTACAGGTGTAATGAGACTGCAGGCATAGCCTACAACATCAGGGCTTTGCAACACCAACACCAGCACACCCTTACACGTGGCATGCCCTCTAAACCCCATGGCAGCAGCAATGCACGTGGCCTTCTCGTTTAGACTGACATCAATCTGATGACCGAGCTGGCAGCCTAAGTCACAGCCAGGAGCAAGGAGGAGTCCTGTGATCTGCACAGGAACATACCTGGGAGGAGGCAGCCTTCAAAGGCACATCTGATGAAATCACCAATACAACAGCCCCATGCCAAGCCAGGGAAAACTGGCAGCTCTTGCTTGGATACAGGATATTCTAACAGGTTCTGAACTGAGGGACTTGTAGACTTATATTTGTAAGGCTACATGCAGTCATAGCCTTACATAACCCATTTTTGAAGAAAGCAGAGGAATAGTCCTACTGTCTATAGGAAATGGTAACCAATTCCTCACCACCAATCCCAGGCCTCCGATCCCAATGTTGTCTGCAAAGGACGAGCAGCAGGAGACATGGCCTTGCCCGGCAGCAGTACCTTCATGATAAGCACACAGCAGAGTTACAGCACGTACAGCAGCAGCATTACAGCATCATCATCATCTCTTGGGCTCAAAAGAATAAGCTCAATGACAAGCTCCACATGTGGCCCTTCTATCATTGGTGTCAGTTTTGCTCATGCCTCTGCTGACCACCAGACCTCATCTCCATGGCCTGGACTATCAGCTCCCCAGGATCCTACACCCATAGGACTAGGGAGTCCAGACACCATAGGGAAGAAGCATGAAACAGCACCTTCCGAGTCCTCTGTATCAGTGATGGATGATCCATGCCCAAGACAGAGAATGACAGCTGCTGGTTCACACTTGTAGATCTCTTTTTTTTCAAAATGTTTGCAAACAGAACAACATATTTTGGTGCCTAAGGGGTTTTAGCCTGGTTTCACCTTCACTTCAAGGAATTATCTTAGTACATTTTTTGTTTGGATTACATACAAACTGCTAAGTATAGTCAAACTGAGATGAAGTCCTTTAGCACAGCCTTAAAAAAATGATTAATGAGACCAACTTTTTGCCCATTTGATTGCCAGGCCTATAGAAACTCAGAGTTGAGAGACAGCACAGTGAGCTGTCTCAGTCTAGTAAACAAATACACAATGGCAAGCACTGTTCTTGATCCTATCAGTTTGACAGTAGCTCTTTAAACATCACACTATTTCAATGGGCAAAATATTGAAAAATTTAAGCACAAGCTCTCCAAGCACAGAATACCCAAGGGGAGGATCAGCCGGGTGACCTAATGACTTTTCTCTACCTCTGTGACAAAAGTAGGTAACTTTGTCAGCTGAACCCAGCTCAGCTGAACCAGACTGATTGTTTTTTACTAAGGCAGCCACAGCAGAAACAAAACAAAACAAAAAATCATTTTAATTTCCAGAAAGACATATATATATATATATCACTTATAACAACATAAAATAACTATCTGTGTCAGGATGTCAACCTTGATGTAAACAGACAGTTAGATATTGGAACCACACTCAGTAAACTACAGCTGCATATGATATAAATTGGTTATAAGGCACTCCCTGGAACAATGGAGCAAAGCACACGCTAGAGCTTAATCCTTCTGCTTTCTGAATCAATAGAAATATTCTTCTCAATTTAACAGGATGGGATGAAAACACTAGAATCAGCTCCACCGAAGTGGCAGAGTGAATTGTGAGGGATGCTGGAGATGAAAGGGGATACTGCCAGGACCTTTGTGAGTGACAAGCACTTTTCAGACCTTTGCATTTTCAGTTTTAATCTGAAACCTGGAAATAAAGGAACCTGATTTTTCAAAGGAATATCTTTGGCAATGTTGTTAAGGTGGGAAGTTGGGGGAAGAAAAGCAAAAGAAAAGGGTTCTTGTGAGATTTCTGGAAATTAAAACCTTGATGTATTCAAAATCACTAGCCATTAATGAAAAATACAACTCCTTCTCCCAGCTCTGTCACTAGTGAGTCAAGTCAGCTTGGAAAATTATGGTCAGAAGTACAGGTGACTGCAAGTCCCTCTGAAGTTAATGAAAGCTGCAGAGACCAAGCACACTGGGAAAAGTCAGGCACCAAAATTTCATATATTTAAATGTAATTCAGAGGCAGTATTGGAGCATCTTTTTCTTCTTCAAGTAATCAAAATAAGGCCTTCAAATACATCCATGGAAAAAAAAATGCTTTAAATTCCTCTGAAGACAGACTCTAAGTACGAAGCCAATGGTACCTCCCACCCAATCTGTGATTAAGATGCTATTTGAACTTTGGATCCAAACTTAAGAGGTTTTAGGCCTGAGTTCTGTTAGCCCTGACAGATTAGAGCACAGTCCTTCAGAGGACTGTGAATAATTGAACAAAGGAATTCACTGCTATGGTCAAGGTGAGCAGAACTTGGTAAATATTTTCATGGAAGTACTCATCCTCATAATAAAATTTTATAGCACAGATTCATCTCTGACATGTATTAATTATAGATGAGGGAGCTCAATGTAAAGATAAGCTAGGCAGGATATATACTATGGGAGCCTCAGAAAATCTGCACTTACTTAGCCTAGCAAGCAAACCTGCTTTTGTCAAAGAAGAGCTCCTCAGGCTCACAAGCCCTTAGGGCAGAGCTAATTAAAGTTCAGAAAGAGCAGCAAGAAGTGATGAGCAGGACAATTCCTCTGATGGAGGAAACAAACCAGGGGAAACCAGTGGGAGGCTGAGCATAATCACTCTGCGATGGGATGTGTCAAAGCTAGGGAAGACCATAAGAAACCTGGTGATATCTGGGTGAGTAGAGCTGGGGAAGCAGGAGGCAGTCCCATACTTTGCAGTGGGGGGCGGAAGAAAGCAGTAAATTACCTATTTTTTTCTACTCAATATAAACTTAACTTTTCTTCAACAAAAGCACAGTTTGCATGCTGAAGGACAGGGTGGCCAACTGAGCCCAGCCTCTGGGCTAAACCTCTGTGTCCAAATGTTTAGTCCTTGAGCCAGAATTAGCTGTACAGAGTGATATAATACATCTGGATGAAGCCATAGCTACTGGCAGAAATACTATGAGCTGATGGAAACACATGCCGTTCACTGTGCGGACTACTAGGGACACGTGGTCGCTGCAAGCTGAAATGTGGCCTGCGACTGCTGTGGGACAGGAGAAGAGGGAGAGCATTTCACCTCCAAAGTATTAAACCGTTCAGCAGAGCAATGAAAGACTGGCAGAGAAGAGAGCAGTATCTTGCTTGCGTGCACCCAGACAGGAATGCACCATCAAGAAGCTTTCATGAGAGGCACAAACAACATCACTCTCCCATTTTGGATCTCCCCTGTAGACAGCATGCGTAAAATATAGCACAAGACTTTTAAACAACTTGAAGTGCAGGACATATTGCGGTTCTATTTTTACCTGATGCTGCATCAGAAAAGATTGTTATTAAGCTAGTAGAAACTTCTAAAGCAGTGCCAACTGCCCTTAACGGATACTATTACTTTAACTGATTCCTTCAGCAAATAGCCAGCAATAGCCTTTATTTCCTAGGTTACTTCCCCGCAACAGTAATCGAATTCTTGTTAACAATTTTCAGTCATGGAGGAAATCTGAACAAACTAATCTCTGATAAAGCGCCGCTGTTCACAGCTGTGCAATCTGAAGTATTTCTGAGGGAGAGACATATTAAGCCTTGAAATTCTTCCATTTATTATCCTCATGCCAATGAGAAAATGGAACATTTTAATTGAGTTTTGAAAGAGTGTTTGCAAACTGCTGACCTAGAAGGAAAGCCCTGCAAATCATTTGCCATAGATTTCTTACAGGACTAGTGAGAAACCTGACATGAAGCAAAGCAGCCGCCTGCCACAGCACCGATGAGTGAGTAGTGCATACAGATCAAGCTAAATGCTGTTTTTCACAAGCCTCAGCCAGAGCTACACATAGCTTTGACTCAGGAGCAACAGAAGCATTTTGCACCACAGCATCACGCACGCCATTTCAACTTTCCTTTAAAAGGAAAAAACAGGAAAATGTAAACCCAGGAAAATAGGAAAATATGAACAGATACAAATCGTGCGGTTTACGGTGCTTGCCTCTTAGGAGAGTGCAGAGGTAGAAACTCAATTTGCTTCAGCAACCATCTGCCTGTTCTCTAATTTGGGGGAACTCCACAGAAGTTATCATAAAACTCAGATATAGAGTACATACGCTCATCTTATTCTGATAAGAATTGATTCAGCATAATTCAACTCACTAGAACATACAAAGCGCAGCACAACACCATTAGGCAGTAGGCATATATCTGCTCTAATGCTAACTTTCTGTAATAAATGATTCGGTTTTGATTCTAAAACTGGATTTCTGATAATGAAATGTGCTGCTAAGTTCAGAGACACTTACAGCTACAGAGGAACTCACGCAGTTACCAGGAAGGAAAAATATGTAATGATACAACCCACATTCTTGCACTTCCAGACCAGAAGGTTACATTTTGGATTATCTTGACAGGCTGGATTGCAATACTTGGTATTTTGGGCAGAGTGTACCTGAGTCAAATAATTGTTTTATCAGACAATGAAAGACACATTTATCAGTGAGAGACAGGTGTGAAAGCAGAGATCAAACACACAGAAGCACCTCTGTGCAGCCTCCCGTAGTGGTGACTTCACATTAAAATATTTTAGAAGTTTGACCTGGTACCAAGGGACACAGAAAAGGCCACAGTACTCAATGACTTCTCCACCTTGGTCTTTCACTGGTAAAGCTTGCCGTCATCAATCCCAGATCCATGAGACCAGTGGGAACATCTGGAGCAAGCAAGACTTACCGTGAGTGAAGGAGGTTCAGGTTAGGGAACATTTAAACAGGTTGGACTTACATAAATCCATGCAACCTGATGGTGTGTATTCACAAGTGCTGAGAGAGATGGCCAATGTCATTGCAAGGCCACTCTCAATTATGAAAGATCATGGTGATCAGGGGAGGTTCCTAAGCACTGGAAGAGAGCAAACATCACTTTTATCTTCAAGAATGGCGAGGAAAATCCAGAGAACTACAGGCCAGATGGCATCATTTCAGTCATGGCAAAGGTCATAGGACATAGGACCTCCCAGAGGAGGATGGATTTATGAAAGGGAAATCATGTTGACCAACCTGATAGCCCTCTACAATTATGAGGCCAGCTTGGTGATGACAGTAAACGCTGTTTATCTCTATTTTATTATGGCTTTCAGTACTATCTACCACAGCATTATCACTGACAAAATGATGAAGCACAGGCCAAATAAGTGGACAATGAGGTGGAATGAAAATAGGCTGAATAGCTGGGCTCAAAGGGTTGTCTAAGCATAAAGTCTAACTGGAGACCATTCCCTACTGGTGTACCCTAAGAGTCAATAGCGAGGCCAGTGTTGTTTGAATCTTCATTAATGATCTAAATGATGGGGAAGATCAGGAAGGCATCCTTAGGAAGTCTGTAGATGATACAAAATCAGGAGGAGTGGCTGGCAGACCAGATGGTTGTGCTGCCACTTGGAGGGACCTCAGCAGGGTTTAAAAATGGATAGAATAATCTTGGACTTCAGGAAGTCCAACAAAGGGAAATGCACCTGGGGAGAAATAACAGCATTGCCAGCAGGTCCAGGGAGGTGATGCTTTCCCTCTACTCAGCCCTGATGAGACACATCTGGAGCCCTGTGTCCAGCTCTGGGTTCTCCAGGACAAGAAAGACATGCACATACTGGAGTGAGTCCAGCAAAACATCACAAAGATTACTAAGGGCTTTCAGCAGGCAAGTAGAAGCTGAGAGTGCTGGGACTGTTCAGGCTGGAGAAGGGAAGGCTCAGGGTGATCTTATCAATGTGTATCAATGCCTGATGGGGGAAGTAAAGAAAATGGAGTCAGACTCTTCTCAGCAGTACCCAGTGACCAGAGAAGAGGCAATAGGCACAAACTGAATTATGGCAAACTCCATGTCAACATAAGAAAAAACTTTTTCACTGAGAGAATGGTCATGCTCTGGAATGGCTTTCCCAGAGAGGTTGTAGAGTAGCTCCATTCTTGGAGCTATTCCAAACCTGACTGGACAGGATCCTGAGCAATCTGCTTTAGCCTACCCTGCTTTCAAAAGGGGAGTTCCAGAGGTGCTTTCCAACCTCAACCATGCTGGGATTATGTGAATTTATCATTTTGGTTAATTGTCTACATATCTTTCAGTGGGGTAATTCAACAAAATTGTGAGATGTCTGCTATTTAATCTAGAAAAAAATGTATGTATTCCACTAGCCAGGACACGTGTGATGCTGAGTTTGACAGCTGCAGGTAGGGAAATGGTTTTAAACTACACTTTATATTGCAGTGCATTAGTGTGACTGCTCCTACTGTCTAGGTACCATTATTAGACGGAAGGACCTGAAAGAATGGATGCCATTGCTCTTCCCAAAGTCATGTATTTATGAAAGAGCCCAACCTCTTTGGTAACACACAAAGAAATTGTAACTCATATTTTGTGTATTTTAAAGCTTTCATAATTCAAACGTAATAGCACTTACATGTTATAGATTATACTTACAACTCCTAAGCCCAGGGACATGTTTCTCAGAGCCAAGGGTCACCTTTTTTCCCCTCTAATCCATCTATATTTTTTATTGAAGAAGAGCTGTTTCACCCACAGGCACCTAATTGTAGTCAGTTATTGCTTAATAGCAATCACTGCCTCTCTTTTTTTCTCTTAGCTTTAGTATAAGCACAACAAAAATTCTGTACTGATTAATCTTACTTAAATTTAGTGTATCTATGTCTTAAATAGCATGAATATTGAATTTTAAAACACCATGCTCCATTCTGGTATTTCTCTGCTGAATCTGCTTGTTTCATCTATAAACTTCTTTGGAGCAAGAAGCATTTCAACCAAGTCACACAGGCACTACCCTGACAGGAACAGTAGGAAATATGAACAATAAATCTCTCTCACTGCATGCTGAAGGAAGGTCTTGGCTTCTCTCTGTACGTGCATCTTCAGAAAACAGATTAAGATTATTGAACACAGGAAGACTTTGCCTCTTTGAGATGAACATGGTGAGGAGGGAATGTAATCAAGTCAGACTTGAATAAATACATTAAAAGCCAAAACAAAATAAAACAAAGCCACATTTTCCCTAGAGAATTCAATATCATGACTAGCCTTCTCCATAGATTTTTCTCCCAGTCAGAAGTATTAAATGCTGCTATGGTGCCAACTTAGCTGGCCAATTATGAGTGGCTGGGGTTGGACTTAATGTGGTCTGATCAGCATTCAGTAGCACTACATCATACTGCAGCAGGGACGAGACAGAATGGGGGAGGGAGAGGAGATAAAAGGAAAGATGGATTAAGACAAATATTATTTCTTAAATTACGCAGTAGGTTTTCATGCTAATGGATCTCCCCTTCCAGACTTCATGCTAAGTAAAGAAATTGGCGTAGTATGTAGTGAAAACATGAGTATGCTTATATTTATTTTTGGTGGTTACATTTTGGCAGGAATTTTGGCAGCCTTATTCCACACAGATATGTAGACAAATAATTTACTCTGTAAACAGGCCTCCATTACAGCCAGAACAACATCTACTATTATTCTCCTCTTCTCTCTCTATGCTCCTGAGACAACAGCATTTTTGCTTGAACAAAGAATACTTAGGGTATCTGAGGTCTTAACAGCACCCCAAGGTCAGGTCTTTTTTTTGGTGCTGATGGCCACAGGGGACAGCAGACCAACACCAGTGCATATCAGCTGACACCC
The DNA here is from genome assembly GCA_017310255.1 of Butorides virescens. NCBI lineage: Eukaryota > Metazoa > Chordata > Aves > Pelecaniformes > Ardeidae > Butorides > Butorides virescens. The sequence continues at coordinate 111,406 of JADKXX010000051.1, forward strand.
CTTATTTGCAAAGATCCACCTGGAATTTTTTGGGACCTGATGAGATGCATCCCAGAGTCCTGAGGGAATTGGCCGATGTAATTGCCAAGCCACTCTCCATGATACTTGAAAAGTCATGGCAGTCAGGTGAAGTCCCTGGTGACTGGAAGAAGGGCAACGTTGTGCCTATTTTCAAAAAGGGGAGAAAGGAAGACCCTGGGAACTACCGACCTGTCAGCCTCACCTCTGTGCCTGGGAAGATCATGGAGCAGATCCTCCTAGAAGCTATGCTAAAGCACATGGAGGCCAGGGACATAATTCGAGATAGCCAGCATGGCTTCACCAAGGGCAAGTCCTGCCTGACGAACCTGGTGACTTTCTATGACGGTGTGACGTCAATGGTGGATAAAGGAAAACCAACGGACGTCATCTATCTGGACTTCTGCAAGGCCTTTGACACGGTCCCCCACAACATCCTTCTCTCTAAATTGGAGAGCTATGGATTTGATGGGTGGACTGTTCGGTGGATAAGGAACTGGCTGGATGGTCGCATCCAGAGGGTGGTGGTCAACGGCGCAATGTCCGGATGGAGACCGGTGACGAGTGGTGTCCCTCAGGGGTCCGTACTGGGACCGGTGCTGTTCAACATCTTCATCAATGACTTGGACAGTGAGATCGAGTGTACCCTCAGCAAGTTTGCAGATGATACCAAGCTGAGTGGTGCAGTTGACACACCAGAAGGAAGGGATGTCATCCAGAGGGACCTGGACAGGCTGGAGAGGTGGGCCTGTGTAAACCTCATGAGGTTCAACAAGGCCAAGTGCAAGGTCCTGCACCTGGGACGGGGTAACCCCCAGTATCAATACAGGCTGGGGGAAGAAAGGATTGAGAGCAGCCCTGCCGAGAAGGACTTGGGGGTGCTGGTGGACACAAAGCTGGACATGAGTCAGCAATGTGCCCTGGCAGCCCAGAAGGCCAACCGTACTCTGGGCTGCATCAGGAGGAGCGTGGCCAGCAGGTCGAGGGAGGTAATTCTGCCCCTCTACTCAGCTCTGGTGAGACCTCACCTGGAGTACTGCGTCCAGCTCTGGAGCCCTCAGCACAAGAAGGACATGGAACTGTTGGAGCGGGTCCAGAAGAGGGCTACTAAAATGATCCGAGGGCTGGAGCACCTCTCCTACGAGGACAGGCTGAGAGAGTTGGGGTTGTTCAGTCTAGAGAAAAGGAGGCTGCGGGGAGACCTGATTGCGGCCTTTCAATACCTAAAGGGGGCCTATAGGAAAGAGGGGGAAAATCTTTTTAGTAGGGCCAGCTGCGTTAGGACAAGGGGTAATGGTTTTAAACTAAATCAGGGTAGGTTTAGGCTAGATATAAGGAAAAAATTCTTTACAATGAGGGTGGTAAACCACTGGAACAGGTTGCCCAGAGAGGTAGTGGAGGCCCCATCCCTGGAAACATTCAAGGCCAGGTTGGATGGGGCTCTGAGCAGCCTGATCTAGTTAGCAGTGTCCCTGCTGACTGCAGGGGGGTTGGACTCGATGACCTCTAGTGGTCCCTTCCAACCCAAAACATTCTATGATTCTATGATTCTATGATTCTATTCTATGAATTTCTGACCGACATGTGGAGCTCACCCTGAAGCCTGTGATGCTAGAGTATCACTGCTATCCATATTCATTCTACTTATAGCAAACTGATTTGCTTTTCTGTGCTGCAATCACACCTTCCAGTGATGCTGTACACATGTCACTGGTCTCTGCTAGACAGAACCTATGGTCCTAGTACAGCATTTTAAAAAAGTATTTAGTATGCTTGTTATTAAAATTGTCTCCAAGTTCTACAAACCTATAACTATGTGTGGCAATGAGGCCACATTTGTTGGAGGATTTTATATTTTTTAAATATATTTGTATTATATTTGGATTTTATATATATATATTTTATATATATATATATATTTTTTTTTTACCCTTAAAACACCCCTTTTTCAACTTAAGCCAAAAAAATTGGTAGTTTATGACTCTATTGAAGCACTAACATTTCCAAGCAAAAATCCACCTTGCTTAGCATGGGGCTTGGACTGTCTCCATGCACAGTCCCCAGGAGGGACTATCACCTTATCTCCACACGCTCTTCTGGCATTGCCATTATCCAGAGCCTTCCCAGTCCCACACTGACCAGCTACATTGGCTGCTGGGGGAGAAGACAGTCACAATCCTAGTTTCATCTCCACAGACTCACACAAAATTTGGTAGGAGGGAATAACAGTACAATTTCTTCTTAAGGATTTATGGCAAGTGCATGCACTGCAGAAGAAAGCAGAAAGAGGGAACTGTAATAAAGATACAGGTATAGATAAAGTTTAAACTTGTAGTTTCACATAGTGTTACTGTGAAAAGAAAAATCTCTTCCATTTAAGTCTCCTTTCCCACTAACATTGCTGGATGTATCAACAGACTTCACTTTCAGACTTCCGTCACTTAGCAGATAAGCAGATCTACAGCTGGTTCTAAATTATTCATTCTACCTGTTTCAGAGACCCTGCCTGAAATTTTATATAATTCCAACAGTTTGCAGCAGATCTACTGAAAGGGACCATAGATTTGTGATTCCCATTTGTATTGAAAATCAATAACTACTAGGCATAAGACAAGAGAAAGAGATTTGTTATTAAAATGGAAGGTCAGGAGCCCATACATCTAGGTTATATTTCTGGGTTGAGTCTAGGTGCCTGTGGGTCCAAGTATATCATTCCATATTTGTGTATCTAGCTGTCTTTGTAAAATGAAGTATTTAATTTGCAGAAGGCTTGTAAAGGTAAGATACCATTTATAAAGGACCTGAAGTCTTCAGGTGGAAGGGCAGTCTGGTATCACCAGACTAACATTAAGCACCCACTATATTCAATAGAAACCAAGGGAAATGGGAGCTATTAGGAACAAAGTCTAGTGCACAGGAATTAGTCAAGGCTGGTTCAGCTGCCCCGATTCCTTTCCCTTTGTAAGCCCCTTCTGCACACTGAATAAGGCAGGTACCCTGTAGAGAACTAAAGTAGGATGTTATAATTTAAGATGCTGGACATATAGTTAATGTTGTACAGCCAGCCATAAATCTGGCATTTTTCAGCCTTAAGACACTTGACTCTGCAACCTAAGTAACTATCTTAATGAACTGTATTGCTTCCGAGCTTACATCCCTACAGTCAATTTGTCAGTCACTCTATGGACACATCTGCTAATCACACAACCCAGTACCATGGGGGTCTGGCTGCATTTGCCTGAAGCCACTTCTGAATTCCAAGGGTACCACTGAACCCTGAAAGACTCCCAGCCCCTTGGTCAAACAAGCATTTACCAAGGAGCTAAAATGGATATAACAACTCTTTTCCTCCCCCATTTGCTGCCTTTGCATCACCCTTGACTTTGCTTCTTCCCTAGAAGCAGCCCTTGAACACCTATCCTGGCATCTATATCCTATACCACACCCCAGCCATTAGCACCTGGAGAAGTCCCAGAGACTTCATTTAATTCTTATTTGAACTAAACCATGCCTTTCTGTGAAAGAATAGTCTTGCTATCAAGAAAGGCAGAGAGATCTAAACCTTATACTGGCTCTTCATTCCTCGTACGATGTTATCATCAAGGGGGAAGGCTGTGTAGGTCAGACGAGGTGCCCAGTTTCACGTGTGTAACACCCTCGCTGTCAGTGTATTTGCACAGCTGTGACTTAGCAAATGGGTCTAATGCTGAACAGAGACAAGGGAAGAGGTCTTTGTGGTACTGGCTGAGCAAACCTCGCAGGCACTCTGCTAACAGAGTAAAAAAATCATTCAAAGCTGTCTCTTGTCACACTAGTCAGTGAGCATTATGCTCTGAGTGCAGCCTTGTTGAGAAGGAAGAAGCTATCCTTACATAGATACTTTTTGATCTACGAATGCATTTTAAGGTAGAGGTATATATTTTAAAGTGAGAACACAGAGACCAGTCAGAGAAGAAAGAAATGCAGCGTGTGCTAGAAAGAAACCAGCAAAAGGCAAAAAAGATAGGACTATGATGAAATACTTTCTTTTACAGCATGGATATCCAGTTTCAGCACGCCCTTCACAAAGCCTCGAGGGCTCACCTAGACCCTACTGAAATGAACAGCAGAGTTCCACACAGAATATTGCTAGTTGCACCCTGACTTGACTGCAGATATTTATACATTTCTTGCAGCAAGCACAGTATTTTGTACCTACCGACAGTCAGCCACCGTCAGCACCCAGCCTGTGGGTAGCTGACTGCTTTTCCGTTATATATGTAAAATATGTAGAACTAGGCTGAGATCTGGATGCTTTCATGTAGCTGTTTATCCTTGTGGCATTGCTGTATGACTGACATCAGACAAACAACAGTGTGGGACCCTTCCGAAGAATGTTTTTTTGCCAGGTTTCTTCATTACAATGGTGCAGCTGGACTCCCGTGGTCCACAAGAAAACTCTGCTAGGAATGCCCCTGCGGGCCTCCAGAATGGGCTGTGCCCAGCCTTGTCTTTTGTTTTCACTCTCACAGATGTTAAAATGAGCATCTCAGCTTTTTATTGTAGAGATTCACAGCAATCAGACAGCATCCCTCCTGAGGCAGCAGGAGCAAGTGGTAGAAAGCCTTTTTAACCTATGTTGGCATTAAATATATTCTTCCCCAAGTTACATGTAGAAACTGAAGACATGGCTGGAAAAGTATAGCTGCACTGAGCAGACAGGTTGACCTTTATTTTACAGAGCCGTGTTCCCAGTCCAGTCCAGCCCAGTCTTATCTCCCTAGAAGAGTCACCACAGTGTCAAGGATAAATAGGTCGCTGGAGTTTCAATCTGCAATGTGCAATTTCATAGTGCACCAAAAGCAGATACACAGACAACACACACAATGCGTGGAAAAATACCACTAGCTGTTAATTCAGTTCATAGATATATTAGTAGTTAGCATACAATTTTTCTCCTAAAACTAGCATATTTTAAAGTTGTGTCTAGAAATAGAGCACTAGAGTAGGATCATGGTGAGAAACAAGGTAAGTTCAGCCATATTCAAAAAAAAGCTTTTTATTAAAAAAGTAGATTGAATACTAAAATGAATTGAAATAATTTTTCTGTAATTTTGAACATGATATTTGCAAAAAATGTCCTAGTGTACTCTCTTTTCCGCAAGAAGCAGTTGATATGTGCCAAAATTTCCATGCCAATAGAGACACCGTTTCATGTGTCATTTCAGTGCCTTCATTTTGGGGTTTTTAGCTTGTGACACCATAGAATCATAGAATCATAGAATGTTTTAGGTTGGAAGGGACCACTAGAGGTCATCGAGTCCAACCTCCCTGCAGTCAGCAGGGACACTGCTAACTAGATCAGGCTGCTCAGAGCCCCATCCAACCTGGCCTTGAATGTTTCCAGGGATGGGGCCTCCACTACCTCTCTGGGCAACCTGTTCCAGTGGTTTACCACCCTCATTGTAAAGAATTTTTTCCTTATATCTAGCCTAAACCTACCCTGATTTAGTTTAAAACCATTACCCCTTGTCCTAACACAGCTGGCCCTACTAAAAAGATTTTCCTCATCTTTCCTATAGGCCCCCTTTAGGTATTGAAAGGCCGTAATCAGGTCTCCCCGCAGCCTTCTTTTCTCTAGACTGAACAAGCCCAACTCTCTCAGCCTGTCCTCATAGGAGAGGTGTTCCAGCCCTCGGATCATTTTTGTAGCCCTCTTCTGGACCCTCTCCAACAGTTCCATGTCCTTCTTGTGCTGAGGGCTCCAGAGCTGGACGCAGTACTCCAGGTGAGGTCTCACCGGGGCAGAGTAGAGGGGCAGAATCACCTCCCTCGACCTGCTGGCCACGCTCCTCCTGATGCAGCCCAGAGTATGGGTGGCCTTCTGGGCTGCCAGAGCACATTGCCGGCTCATGTCCAGCTTTTCATCCACCAGCACCCCCAAGTCCTTCTCGGCAGGGCTGCTCTCGATCCTTTCTCCCCCCAGCCTGTATTGATACTGGGGGTTACCCCGACCCAGGTGCAGGACCTTGCACTTGGCCTTGTTGAACCTCATGAGGTTCACACAGGCCCACCTCTCCACCTTAATGAAACTTACTACTTTTCAAGGCAAATATTGCTGTCAGATGAACTCTTATCAATCAAAGCACCAACCAGCTCCTTTCTTTGGAAAATGTCTTTTTTTTATGGTGAGAACTGAGCTACAGGAAAATGGTTGTTTCAGTTGCTCTACTCTAACAAAATGTTTGATTTCTCACAAAAAAGACTTGAAATTATGAAAAGCCACTATCTATGAGGAGGTATATGAAGTGTGACAGCACAGTAAGGGAAGAGGTGCACACATGCCACTTCTCCCCCGTACTGAGATGCAATGGGAACATCCTGACTCCTTCAGCTGAAGGCACTCTGTGATGAGATACAAGTATATGGTGGGACTTGGGCTGCCTCTGCAGTCTCTTTAGGGTCTCTGCATTTTTCAGGGTCTGTGCATTTTTCATTTCTTAGTCAAAAATTACTTCTTAAGCCTGTTCCTGAAGATACAGCCAAATCTAAAAGGGAATCAACAGGCTACCTATTTGAGAAACTGTAATTTTTCATATTTAAAAAGGAATACACATGCAACATAAATATGAAGCCAGAGGGTGCTCTTTTAATTTACAACGTCCCGGTTAAGGACGGTTTCTATGGCAGCAGAAAAGAAGAGGTTTGTTTTTTCCCATATACACACCCCCCAGAGGAACTATTCAGCTACTGAATTTAGGAAGATTCACTTAGCTTATTAAAAATATTTTTTCTTCTGTGATGATATGCCAAAAGTGATAAAAGATCAGCTATTCATATCATATCCCAGTTTAAACATTTCCTTTGATGCAACTGCAACTATATTTTCTTGTTGCTGTTCTCTGTTTCAAAAGAGGCATTTAGAGATACAGCAAGGGCATTTGATTATTCAGCACCAGCTGAGGTCGGAAAATCACACTGATTAATGATATTAAGCTGAGGAGAGTCACAAAATTAATTATAACTTTACATTAGACCTTTACAAGCAGGTAGCTCTAGATTCGTAAGAATGGCATTAGGTTTTGGACAAACAGCTACACAGCTGAAGATAATTTCTCCTGTTAAAAGTATATGCATTTACAGTTTCTATTTTTACATCTAATAGCAAAAGATGTAATTGAGAACTCATTGTGCAGATGTGGAAAGTTCTGTTCTAAGATGTTTGGGTTAGGTAAAATGTTGGAGAAAAAAGAAATACGGTCCATTTTAATTTACCAGCTCACAGCCACATTATTAGGCAAGTTCAAAGACTCAAAGACTGTGGTCTCTTTACATTGCCTGTGGAACTAATATACTATCAAATGGCACAATATAAAGATCCGTAGTTAAAAAAAACTTACAGCCTGGCATTCAACAGTGGTGAACAACTGAAAGGACAGATTTAGGCTATCAGCTCAGGATTATTTAGACCGTTAGGCACTTGGAGTCTGATCTTATTTTCACTGAAGTCAACAATTACACTTCTGTCCACATCTGTGGTAGAGATTTGACACTTTGACTAAATAGTTTCCATGTTACTTGATAGTCGTTTACAATAACATATGTCAAGCTGCACAGCTCCCCAGCACCAGAGGTATGTCTATATAATCAACAGCTGGTCAAACTAGTGCTCAGTCCAAACTATTACTGTGCTCACATTGTGTGGACACAACTCTTGGTTTAGGACTGCATAATCCCTTGGTGTGTATTGAGACAAGACGATGAGAAAGGCTGGATCCCTTGTGTCTCTTGGCACAAGTTCAAATACATCGATATCCAGTGTGGACGGGACAGATATGCTACATTTAACCTGGCTGCTACCACATCTCACTTCCTTTTGGAGCAATGTCTCATGGCTGAGATCAAGAAAACTTACCATCTACTAGGTCTTTCCTGGGACCCTTTTGTTTGCACATGAGCAAATATTGCAAGGACTCCTGCACTCCGAGCAAGTGCATGCTACAGGCAACTATTTACGTACACAGCATATGCACAGCTATAATTTTACCTTCCTCTCAGGTGTTTGCATGGCAGACTCCCTTAAATTCACAAGAGAAGCAGCTTTGATGCAGTGAAGATTATCTGTGCAGATCCATTCCACTCTTTGTAGGACCTCTTCCATTTTCTCTGCAGCACCAGACTACCTTCTGGAACATCGCAAGTAAATAAAGGCTGTATAATTTCTTTGGTGTTTTCAGTCACAGAAAAATGTTAGCATTAGAATGGTCTTGAGCCAGATAACATTAGTTTATGGAGTTTGCATCCTGTATTAGTAGTTCTTTGCAAACCTGACCTTATAACCTTCAATTCTGATGTCACAAATATTTAAACAGATAAGCAGTTTCTATGATAACCCAGTTTTGCTCAAATTGCAAAATCTCATATATGGAACACAGTTCAGTTATCTAAGTATTTATGTAAACAAATGCTGCTTCATTTGGAGCACTACCTTTACCACATCATTGTACTTAACACTTAGCATTTCTTTTTTATTCCTGGATGCCATACTACTGAAATGTGCTCCATGTTTCTTTCAAGAACCCAGCAAACAGGAGGAGGGGTTTGGTCCAGATCCTGCCATCACACACCTTCTTTCACTGACCTGAATGCGAGCTGCATCGAGCCTGACAGATACATCTTCCACTGAGAAATTCTAGTGGACAAACAGTTTTCCTTCACCGTCCTGTGAAGACTTTCAGTTCTGCAACTGCTTCAGTGCAAGACACCCCAGGTACAGAGAAGAGTGCCACGTCACTCCATTGACTGCAGTATGAATTACAATTCATTCCTTTACAAATCTCTCTCTTCCCTCTCTCAGATGGAAACTGCCCGGTTTCTACTAGAGAGAGAAGAAAAAAAAATGCATTTAAAAGGTAGCAAAGTGTATCATGATTGCCTTTTTCCCTATCTAGTGAACACGGTCCCAAAGATGTTCTCCTCAAGTCAGATTAAACTGAATAATATATTTTAATATCACCACAGGCTAAGTTTGACCTTTAAATATTAATATTTAAATATTAATGAAATAGCAGGAGGAAAGCAGACTGACAGGTGTAATACAAGTCAGACAAAATAGCACAGTAAAATTATATGCTGCATTGAAATTCTCATTAGTGATAATGAGATATGCACATATAATCCATGATCTGAAGATGTACTCCAGAAAATCCAGGTAGAATAAATGATCAGAAAATTTTGCTAAGAGTAATCATTCTTATTTTATAACTTTGGGGGCAATTCTTTAAGAGAGGAAAAGTCAGACACCTGTACTTATGCATGTAAGTGGACTTTTTTCTTTAAATTGGACACTTACTGGATTTGTTTCCTAAGATTTTTTACCCAAGGGACTCGTTCCATTCCAACAGTATAGGAAAATCTCAGTCTTTACACAGTTCTTCACAGTAGCTCACAAGTTCTTTATTAATCAAAGTATATCTCAAACACGCCCTGAGTACTGCTTACACCACTAAAGCCGTCTGAGCATAGTGGAAAATTACATGCTGAAATTATAAACATTTTCCCATTAAGTGCAATATAACAAGATAGAGACATAATTTTGAAGTTGGGATCAGTTCTTCATTCAGCACCTTCACTGTAATATAAAAAGGCAAAATCACAGAAGTCAGGTAGGGACACTGGAAGCTTTCAAATCATTGACACTTAAAATCATGTGTGCAAATCTACAAGACAGTTTTGAAAACATGACTGAAGGAATCTGTCTTAAAACCAATGAAAGCAAGACATTAAAAATGAAGGAGAGCTTAATAGATCCACACCTGCTGCCTCACAGGTCTGTGTCTCTGTTAAAGCTGTGCTGTTTAATGGAAAGATATTATGATGTTGGAAATTATGCAATTTAAAAAATTACTTACAATTAGTTTGTTTATCCTCTTTGAAGACAGTTACCTTCCTGGAAGGTGTAAAGTTGTAAAAGGTGTAAATGTTTAGAAATGTATGGTGGAGGTGAGGTTTAACTTCCCTGGAAGCAGTAAATATTCTACACTAATATCAGTCTGGTTAGGGAATTCAATTTTTTATATCTCCCAGTGTCTCTCAGCATCACCTGCAGGGCCAGACTTACTCAATGCTTTATCTTCTTCTGTCGGAAAAAAAAAGTGACTAACACTAATTCTATGGCACAGCACAAATGACTTGACTTTTGCAGGCAAATTCTTACCCCGAGCAATCAGACTCCCGAGGAAGTCTCACAGCGACCAACAAACAGCTGTACAACACCAGCCGGTGTGAGAGTACCGCAAGATCATGAACACGGAATACAACTGAAAACGCTATTTTCACAGGGCATGTATTTTTCTGAGGAAGCCGAGATCTGTGCATGTCCCAAGTCTGAGCTGCCAGCATAGCAAGATTTATTTTAAATAATACCTGTTCCACCTACTCCATCCTTACTGAGCTTCTCACATATCCCTTCCAATACTTACGTCCCCACCACCTCACCTGCGCTATGCACAACTCCATGGCTCAACACACAGTCCAGCAAAGTGTCCTGCCAGTTCCTTACTCTCCCTAATGATTTCTCCTGACTTTATTGCGCCAGAATCTTGTAACAGGCTCATGAAACTCAGGGAGAACAAATGAGGGAGCTGAGACATGGCATCCAGCTTATCCCACACCCTACAATGCCCAAACCCATGTAAGATACGGGCCTGGATGAGTCTACCCTAAGCACAGGGAATATGGTTGACCTCACGCCAAAGACATCACCACTGTTCTTAGTAAGCACCACCCATCAGCAGAGGTACTCGTTGTCCTTCTGATGTGAGCTAATCAACCAGAAGCCATCAATTTCTTGAGAAAACACAAGCTTATCTTTGAGGATACACAATGTGCAGATGGTGGCAACCGAAATGTGGCATGCACTTGGATGTGAGACATTGCATTTTGGCATCATCAAAGGACTGTCTCTCTACTGTTGTCAGGGCCAGTGAGGGAATGGGGTCTTTTAGAAGAGCACGCTCAGGGGACTCCAGGGGATAGAAAAAACAAATTTTTTTGTTGAAGTAGCCTATCACTCTTTTTTTATCAAAGTTTAGTTCTGTGGCCCTTGAAATAGCATTTTAACACAGAAATTTTGCTCCACATTTGGTATCTAGACAAAGACATTTTTTGAGTGCTTATGTTTGCTGGTTCATCAAAACCTGCTGTGCACTTGCAATATATGTCTTAGGTTCCAGGTTTCCATGTGCATCCTTGCTTTATTTTTCTTGAAAAGTACAAATCCCCACTCAGGATTTTTTTGGCATTTTGCCATCTAAATTGGTGAGGCATCTCCTGTTTTTCTTCCTTTCTTTTGTGAAATTACATAATTACAGACTAATGCATTTTGCCATTCAAGGTTGAAGTAATTCAGGCTTCATTTAAAGCCCTAAATTGCCCTTTTACACACTACAGAGTGAGGACATTTGCTCTCTGTCTGGAGCTTACCTATACTGATTTGCTGCCTCCTTTTCTTTGTGTTTGATTATCTTAATTCCTTACTGACATGGATGGCAAAGGGTAAACCACATCATTAATCCAAAGGATGGGCATTATATAGAAGCAATGTCAGTCTGAGACTAGAACAAAACAAAAATCCTTTCCATTTCACTCAATCTTACTTAAAAAAACTTTTTTTCACTCCGTACTCTCCAGAAGAGGAATGAAGGCATAGGCACAAAAACATGCTGCAAACAGGCTGAATACCAAGGCTCCCTCATGTTTTGTGGAGAGATAGCTGAGGGAGAACAGGCTCTCTGGGAGACCAAGGGCTCACCAGAAGGACACTGGAACAGCTCTAGGCCAGACCCTGTCTCTGACAGTAGCCAGGAACTTTGATTCCCTACATACCTTGGACCGGACCCGGAGCAAAGGCTGATTGTTATCATGGATAAGCAAGCATAAGTAACCACTGAACTCTATACAAAACAGTATGAGGAACCCTCTAGGGAAGTCCAGCATTCCAACTCAACAAGGTAAAACTTAAAGCCTACAAACCCAGATAAACCTCCAGCACTATTTCCAAAACTGCACTTAAGGACCTTGACTGTGTTAAGAGCCTATTCACTCTGAACTCCCAACAGTCAATGAAGAGAGACAGACACCACTATGGAGCTCATGTGACATTTGAACTGCTTTTTGAAGTGAGCGCTTTAATACAGGACCTCTGTTAATGTCCATAGTTAGATGGCAGGAATGTGAGCATGAATGATTTATTTCAATCATGCAGGATGTCTGTGGTAGAGGTTCTACACATATTTTCTGAGTCTCAGTCCCATAACTGAGTGACACTCTGGAATAATTTTGGTTATATTATTAATGTAGTTTCTTCACACCTGCCAATTTACATGAGAATGTTTTAAGCTGTCAGAGTACAGGGGAGTGTAGAAACTAGACTGTATGCCATGGCTGAACACTGTTTCAATCACCAAATGCTTCCTTCCTTTACTAATACATATCCTCTAATAAGGTTCTGTTAATTCCCTTCAAGAAAATTCCAATATCTGATGTGCTGTTGCATGCTTGGTAAATGACCTGTGTTTTACCATTATGTAAGTAAAGATGGAACATCTCTCTTTGCATGACTCAATGATTTAATAATTATTAATGAGACATTATGCCTTTAAACATTTCTGGCAGATGATTAAGTGCATGCTAAATGTTTAACACAGCTCTTAGAGGCTTGTATAATGATGCTGCATAGCAACTGAACTTCATATACACAGCTAAGGTAAATTCCATTATAGCTATCTGGGAACTGTTGCTGAGATTTTGTGTAGCTGACAAAATAACAAACTTTGGTCAATATATTCAGTGTCATTTGTATATCAAGCAGTTTTGCCAAGCCAAGGAATTTTTCACTTTCAATGTATCCATAATGCAAACCTATATGCAGTTATTCCTTACCATGCACATGACTCTCACCTCCAGAATCCTGGCATGCAAGTCCAAAGGCATTTGCCTTCTGTTAGATGCGAACAGTCTGTCTTCCTGCATGCCAAGTTAAAAATAGAGCTCTGCTGTGAAAACCAGTCATCTGCAGGATGTCTACAGGCATGAATGCTCAGGAAAGCAGTGGCAAGACATTGAGCAACGTGCATCAAACTGAACGTGGTGAGCTGCAGAAGAAAGGTTGAGGACCTTTACACACAAACGTGACATGGAGGTCTGTTATCTCTAACTTAAAAACTCAAAAACCTTTCCCTTATAAAACTGACAGATAAGATGAGTGAGAATATAGCTGGACATTTGGAACAATTTATTGTTTTCCTCCCTTGCTTGGTTCTGCAATAAGCTCAGTTAGCAACCAAATACTTAACAAACGTTTGCTCGTTTCTACATCTGCTCATTTTATTCAGCATTGCCTAAAAGAATTTGTTCATGTTATTACTGTTATTATTGTTATTAGTCAGTGAGGGGTTGTTTAAGACAGTTTTAAATGGTTGTAAGGTACAAAGCAAGAGTTTGGCCCAATAGAAGACAAAGTGTTAGTCCAAACAATGTATAAGCCTGATGTGGTCATGAATATTGTTTGCTCTTGCTCTCTATACACTTGCCATTCCCATGTACCTTACTGCAGTTTAAGGGAAGGACTGGTAACAGCGGTAATAGCTTTGGGAGTACAAAACCATGATGATTATTAGTTTGTTAGAAGTAAATCTACCAGTGGTCCTTAGTTCTAGTAAATAATTGAAGGCAGATCATAGTTTTCCTAAGCTCTGTTTGAGTTGGACTGTGACAATAAGGACAGTCAGTTTAAGCCACCTTTATGCTCTCCTGTCTCAGAGTCCCTGGTGCTTACTCTACAGAAAAACATATAAAAAAGTAAGTTCTTGTTTATGTTTGCTGCCAACAGCTCAAAAGAAACTGATACCTAATACTGCCGTGCAACAATTACTTCTCCAGTAAGAACAACCACATATCTTAGTGCAGTGATAGCCCACTGGGTTATAAACTGATGTGACACTGCCTTTTGTCAGATTACATGAACAGAGACCAAGAGCATCACAGCCAGTTAAAACCACTTTGATCCCCTGTGGAGGCTGAGTTGCCCAAGAACAGTGACTGGTATCTGTTAGGAGCAAATTAACAAAGGGACAGAGTAGGTCATACAGTCCCCGAGTGACTACATTTTTACTGATTAAACACACATGAATGAATTGTGGTTTGCTTCTAAGATGGTTTCCTCTGAAATAGCCTGCCTCCAGGTGAAGTACACAGTCTTAGGGAGGCGGGCTAGTCATTGAATTCTCCTATCAGTATTACGAGAGAAGAGAGAACTGTAGTTCAGGTATGTTGAAACAGCCAGACTGCACTAAGACCAATCTGAAGTCTGGGAAGACCATGATTCCCCCTGGATTTACATGATTGTTCAAGACCTGACACCTGAAAGAAAAGGCTCTGGAAGATACCAGCGGGGTCAAGCATGCAATGACTTGCCATGCCAACAAGATGTGTGGCTCTTCCTTCACTTCATTTTAAATTTTTGCCTATTCTGGGGCACAAGAACAGAAATTGTGACCAGTAGAATTTAACTCTGATCCATTAAGAAAGACTGCCATCTCCTGGTTTCTTCAACAACAGTCTGTCACGGAAAAAAAGAGCTGGTTTAGTTAAAGCTTACAGCACATCATAAAGTCATGCTTGCTCTGAACCTTTAGGGGAAAATGTCACTGATAATAAAGGACAGGCAAGTGAAAGTTGGAGAGGCTAATGCATTATGACTACACTATATAGATTAAGCCAACGTGTGCAATAATTATACCTATCACAGCTTGACACAGTTTATAAAGCCTTGAACCATAAAAGCTGAGAGTCCAAGGATACAAGCTATTGAGCGTTCTATTATGGAGCACTGACTGTCCGAGCTCCCACTGAGTTTCAATCAAAGAATGTAATAATACATAATGGACTAAAAATTAACCATTCTCATTCTCAGGAATATTAAAACTCCTTTAGATGGCAATCTGAAAGGGTCTTAAGAATAAAAGTGAACGTGCTGGTTTTGGCTGGTTAATTTTTTTCCATAGTAGCTTGTATGGGACTATGTTTTGGATTTGTCTTGAAAACAGTGTTGACAATACAGGGGTGTTTTCATTATTGCTGAGCAGAGCTTACGCAGCCATTTTCTGCTTCTCACACCACCTTGCCAACGAGTAGGCTGGGGGTGCACAAGCAGCTGGGAGGGGGCACAGCCGGGACAGCTGACCCCAACTGACTGAAAGGATATCTCACGCCCTATGACATCATGCTCAGCATATAAAGCTGGGGGAAGAAGAAGGAAGTGGGGGACATTTGGAGTAATGGTTGTTGCCTTCCCAAGTCACCACTGTGTGTGAAGGATTTCCTGGGGATGGCTGAACACCTGCCTGCCAATGGGAAGTAGTGAATGAATTCCTTGTTTCCTTGTTTTGCTTTGCTTGTGTGCATGGCTTTTGCTTTCCCTATTAAACTGCCTTTATCTCCACCCATGAGTTTTCTTGCTTTACCCTTCTGATTCTCTCCACTGTCCCACTGTGGGGGGAGTGAGCGAGCGGCTGCGTGGGGCTTGGTTGCCGGCTGGGGTTAAACCATGACAGTAACTTACTCTGGTTGTAAGGACGTGCACAATGATGTAAAGACAAAGAGTAGGGTAAAACTATGGCTGTAGGAGCACACTAGTAAGATTGAGCAACTGAGGGGTGACCCACTTCAAGGAAATCACTCTTAAGTGTATTCCTAACTGCACCTTGCAGCAAATGTGAGAATGAACTCACTTGGTATTTGCTTGAGGGTATTCTGTTATTCACCATGGGCTAAAGGAACACTTAGGTAGAGGTATCACAGATTATTTGACATGCTTTGTGTTCACTATTTATTTTCCTCCTCTGTCCAGGTTTATGAGAATCTGGTACCCTAAGATGTATACTTTGTTACAAAATAGTATTTTACTATCACTTGTATATTTACAAGTTGGTAGTTAAGAGTAATACACTTTTGTTTAACATACAAGAGTGTCCGGAGCTCCCTGATACATAGAGGCCTTTTTTGTTATAGGTCCCATACAAATGTTGTTTTTTAATCAGTCCTTGCTTTAAGGGCTTGCTATCTAAATACAAACAGGCAGTGAGAGTAAAGAAATACGGCTATCCTCCCCTTACAGATTCAGACATTCTCACTGCATGGATGACATAAATGAAATTAGAATGATCACTTAAGATAATATAAGCAACTACAGCATAAGAAGGCATTGAGTTCTGTCCTCACAAGTCCCAGACAGACGTCTTGACTGCAAAATCTTTTTTTATTATTTTATACAGGAAGGAAACAAACATTTAAAGCATAAACATCATTCTGAACATAGGCGTGTTGTCAGTATTACTGAATCAGGGGTCTGAGCTCACGGAGTTTAATATTTAAGGTATCAGCTCTCCATCCATAATCAGAAGAATGCTAATACTGTTGTTTAAATAATGCTTTGTTTAATTCAAGATTTTCAACCCCTTACTCCTTGAAGGAGGAATTTTGCATGTTTAGAGTAAAGGTAAAAGAAATTTCAAACTGTAATATAAAGAAAACATTACTCTTCAGCACAAAAAGCTTTACACTGTTTAGGAAGAAACATAACAATTTAATTATGTTATGTCATCTGAAAGTTTTTCACAATAGTTGCCATTGCATCCTTTGATAAGCTTTCAGACTTCTAGGCACATGTATGAGAGTGAATAAAACTGAAGAAAACCCAGAAAAATCTTACACTTTGTTCTCCATCATCTTTTTCACTAACAGTATAAGAAACATAGGGCTACCATTCAAGGAAATCAAATCTGACTTCAAATTTCAGGAACCTACTTTAAAACAACAATTAAAAAAATCTTAAATGGCATAATAGAATTGAATTAAAAATATTCAGCAATGCATAGAAAACTTTGTAGTGAGAGTTAAATGAAGGAATGCGTGATGGACAACTTGTGGGGAAAACAAAAAAAAATAACCTCAATCCTTCATTCCCTTTCCTCTTCAACTAATGGCATTTTTGCATTGGAGCTATCTCATAGTTAGGGTGACATCTTGTGTTCATTCCATCCACAAAATGCCACAGATTTGTCTCCATCCAGCTGCCATGCACCCAGAACATCCAAAGCTCTATCCCTCTCCGTGAAACTTTATCTTCAAAATAGTTGCAAAGAATCTTAGCTGACCCTATGTATTTCACTTACTGTCTCAGATTTCATAATCTCTTTAACTGTGACTTTATATTACTTGAACAGGGCTATTTTAAATGAAAATACGTTAAATGATAAGGCAATATAAAAGACAAACCCCTTCTGAAAAGGAGACATAATATATTCACAGAATCGCAAGGGTTGGAAGGGACCTCGGAAGATCATCTAGTCCAAACCATATTTACTAGGATTCTTGAAATGCATGAGGACACTATAAAAGAAAAGCCTTTTATGACTGAGAAAATTATTATTTTAAAGATTATGAACCTGTCAGTAAGTTATAAGCTAGCTACTACCCCTGCAGTCTGATTAATCTGTTCATTAATCACCCGATCCTACTTACAGCCTTTACAGGATTTTGAGAAACCTTCACTAAGTTTTTTTGTAACTGGAAAATATCAAAAAATGGATCTTCATATGTAAAGAAATAATATAATGAATTTAAGTGCTCTCTTAATAGAAGTGCCTGTACCTTACTGTCAGGTGCAAAACAGGCTATTTATCAATACTTACCAGGGATGGTGGAACAGTTGAAACAAACAGCTGTAAAAAGCCTCCAAAACCAGAACAGAAAATGTTTGATTATTATTTCATCCAATTCAGAAAAGCAGTTTCTGAGTACCCCAAAAATATTTTGTAATTTTAAATTACAAATGTCAGAAACAACTTGTTCTGTGTTGATACAATAAAATAAAATAGAATCCAACCTATTCAGCTGTGTGCCATGCATGCTTTTATGCTACCATTATCCTCATGGTACCCTCTTGCCTGCCAGTAGTACACAATAAATTGTACACTGCTCTTGTATTATGTATTATTTGTTCTCTCATTGCCTCTGTGAGGATAAAAATGTGTATAGCACTTTGTTTTCCTGGAGGATTTTTTTTTTTTGTAGTGTGTAGGTTTTAAATATAAAATGACTATATATTTATCTTGGAAATGGCAAAGTTTTCTTAGGAAAAAAAAAAAAGAGTTATACAATTATAACAGAAAGGCCCACTGCAACAACTGTGACAAACAAAAGGGAGGTGATCCTTCCCTCTTCTCAGCACCGGTCAGACACATGTGGAGTGCAGAGTCCAGCTCTGGGCTATTCAGTACAAGGACAGGGCCATACTGGAGCGAGTTCAGCAAAGAGCCACAAAAATAATAAAGGAATTGGAGCATCTGGCATACAAGGAGAAACTGAGAAATCTGGGACTGGAGAAGAGAAGGTTCAATGTGTAAAAATACCTGATGGGAGAAAGCACAGAAGTCTTCTGCAGAGTCTCCATCCTTGGAGACACCAAAACTTGAGTGGCCAGGGTCCTGAGCAACCTTGCTCTAGCTGACCCTGCTTGAGCAGGGGAGTTGGACTTGGCAATATCCAGAGGTGCCTTGCAACCTCAACCATTCTGTGATTCTGCAACTGCAACTGTCCTAATTTCAGAGATTTAAGCAATAATTTAGGCAAGCTGGGCCCTAGTAATGATGTATTTTGGAGATGAGGAACAAAATACTGACCTTAGCATAAATTTCTGCGGCAAACCAATGCATAATTCCTCTTACTGCAGGGAAGAACTACAGCATTTTATACTAGGTGGCATTTCCTAAACATGAAAGATTTTTTGCCCATAAACATCACATACTCTAGCTGTAGTCACATCTATATAGCTCACTTCAGTTTAATTAAACTAATCTCACACAATTAGCTGATCACCTTGGTAAGTAGCAGAGTCGATGATGTAAGTCGCAGATGGTAATGAATACACATGGCCCGGTATTATCTGCAAATTGCTACCCTCTGAATCCAGCTGCCAATGTGGTTACATTCCATTGCTAGAAAAGGACAGAAGGAAATTGATTTTTGTGAGTTTCCAGCCGTTAAGGATCAAGTGGGGTAGGCATGCAGCTGATCACCACTATCTGTTGGATGCACCTCCTCAGGAAGGGCCCAGTCTAGCACAGTAACCTGGACTCTGGCCATCCAGCTCATATGACATACCAGGATTTCACAATCATCCATACTAAACTCTGCAGAGAGGCCTAAAAGAGTGAGATTAGGCCTTGGTCCTCTATATGTATAAAAGGGAGATCATTAGAACAATTAAAATGGTTTCAGATCCTCACCCTGGCATGATCCAGATTATTCCAATTCTAGAATATTGGCTTCTCTTTAATGAACAAATAAGGGCAATGGTGACGGCCTAACACTTTGAGATATTAAACTGCTTCTCAGAAACACCTGAGAATTTGAGACATTTCGACAACAACTCAATAACCATTTGAGCAAATCCTATTATTAGTAACGATTGCCTGATAAATCAAGCAATTAGGAATGAATCTATTGGACAGAAATGAGACATGTACCAGGGGGAATTCATATGATATCTAAGAAATGCCAAACTTCAGAGAAAAACTATTAACATGAGTTAGTGGTTTAAACTACTGTCTAGACCTGTCACAATAAAATTATCGTTATTGCCTTCTGAGTCTTCTATTTTGTGGCTTTCCACAATTGCAGCTCAAAGAAAAAAAAAGAAAAAAAAGAAAGCAACTCATAAAACATGTTTTGAAATTTACAGAGAAGCACATTTCTTTGCTAACTCTAAGCAACATCTTTTACAAGATATTGAGACAAAGCAATGTTGGAGCATGATACTCTGGAAACTCACGAAATCTGTAATTTCTGAATTCCTATACATAATGCCATGGTATCTGTTTACACTGACGCAAGATAAACATTTATCTGCAAATGCAACAAAGTTTCCCTTGTGCGCCATGCTGATAATAGTCAATTGACATAGCCCATATATTCTGCTCAGCAGGATCTAACATACCTTTTCAGGACAGTTTATCAATTTGGGCTTCGTGCCACACTAATGCAATTTCACAAAGACTTGCCAAGTCAGCTGGGACCCAACATGGACACTGAGGTGGGTTCTTTATTTAGGGTTTTACCTGACCAGGGTTTCCAGGTCTGAATTCTTGGCGGAGCTGGGGGTGTGATGACGTGGGTGAAAGCAAAACAGTGACGATCCGAGCAGTACTGGTTAAGAGAGGAACATGCGGACCATACCATGCCCAAAGGACATAATTTTTTCCTCCCTCAGCATAAATATTAGTGTCAGTATTCACTCTATCTGTACAACAACCATATTCCAGAAAGCAGCACCACCTGGGTTAAATCTGGATCCAAATACTAAACCTAGTATTTAGGTATAAATCAGTACAGACTAGGAAGAGCAAACCTGTATCTACTTAAAAATCTATTCTGCAGAGACAGTATAAGGCAGCCAGGAAGAAAATATGTCCAGAACCTAAATTACACCGAGTTGCGGTAAGGAACTTTTACCTGCTTAAAATTCAGCCTTGAACTGACTTGCCCTGGAGTTTTGTACCAAAAGCCTTTCTTGCTGAGGATGCTTCAGTTTATTTTATTCAGTTATCCCTTCAACTTAATAAACCTGTGGCCAGACCTGTTACCTAGACTGTGAAAGTCCGGACAAGATCATGCCATTCATATTTTGAAGTTCTGGCAAAAAAATTTAATTCTCATCCTGGTGATCCATACGACCTCTGCAAGCAGAAATTACAGATGGTGAAAAATTACTTTTGTTTCATCTCTAACATTAGTAGCTTTTTTAAAAAAAAAAGTTATATGCTATAAACACTTTGAAATTAATGTAGTAACAGTCCTGCGATTTAATCTGCATTACAGCAAGGTACGGCAGGCTGAACCTTACACAGCTCGTAGCCGTTCAGGTTTCTAAGAACACGATGGTTACTGGTTTAAGCAAATCTGGTTACCGGTTACAGCAAATCTGCTGTAAATCCCTGTACTGTTTGCGCCACCTGCTGGTGAAGAAGGATCTGGAGGGTGCTGCTTTTCAGCCCGCGGGATCACTCCTCGGGAGAGGCTGTAGAGCCAAAAAGCAGGACACTCGAAGGAAAGGTCCTGCTGCCCATCACTGGAATCGAGGAGCGGCTGGGAGCTCCCAGAGGCCGTGCCCTGCAAACGACGGGCGCCCCGATCCGGCCCGCTCGCTGGCGCTGCCAGGCCGGCGCAAATCCAGGGGGTTTCCCCGTCCTTTGCGCCCGTCGGGGGGCACCGGGAGCGGACCGGGCGGCTACCGGAGGCGCAGGACTTCACCCAAGGCGCCGCTGGGCCCGTGCTGGGGACTCTGCAAGCATGGAAGTTTCACGAGCGGAGGCCCCACCGCCGGGCAACCGGGTGCCGTGGGGTCTCCGTGGCGGAGAGGGCGGCTGCCTTCCTCAGGGTGAAGCCGGGCGCTTCCCGCCCTCGCTCGCCGAGCTACAGGTGACGGGCAGGGGGGGCGCACGGCCCGGGGCAGGCACCCGGGGCGGCCACCCAGCCGCGTCCGGGGACGCCCCCGTGAGGGGCGGGGACCCAGCCGCTGCCTGCCGGCGAGGGGCGGCTGCCGCCCGGCTGTGTCTCCGCCGGGCCGCCGGAGGGCGCTGCGGGCCGCCCGTCAGGCCTCGCGGGGCGGGTTCCGGCGGGGCCCGGATGCGCCGCGCCGCCGTCCCCACGTGTGGCGGGGTGAGCGGAGCTGGGGCGGCCGCGATGTCGCTCTCGGCGGCCGCGGGCAACCTGCCCATGCGGCTGCTCCGCAGGAAGATCCACAAGCGCAACCTGAAGCTGCGGCAGCGCAACCTGAAGCTGCGGGCGGCCGAGGGGGCAGGTACGGCGGGGCCGGGCGGGAGGGCGGCCCTGCGCAGCCTCTCCGCGGCTGAGCGCTTGCCGAGCCGTGGCTGACTTGGGGGTTTTTCCCCTCTCTCTCTCTCTCCGAAAAGTGCCTCCGCCCGGCGAGGCGGCAGCGCGGGGCCCCCCGGAGGAGGAGGAGGCGGAGGAGGAGGCGGCAGCGGCGGCCCCTGAGGTGGAAGCGGCGACGGCCGGAGCGGCCTCGGAGGCTGCCGGGCCCCGCGGCGGGGAGGAGGAGAAGAAGAAAAAGAAGAAGAAAAAGAGGAAAGCGGCGGCTCATGCGGAGGGCGGTACGTTATCCGAACACGGCCGCTGCCGCCCGGGGCTGAGCGGCTCTGGCAGACCCCGGAGCTTTCGCTTCCCGGCCGGCCGGGCTGCGAGAGGCGCCGTGTGTCGGTCTGGCGCAGGTTCTAGCGCCCTGGGGGTCCTCAGTGTTACCCGGCTTCTTACTCCAGCTGTAACGTTTGAACTTCAACATGCACTGAACCAGTAGCAACCAATTTAATTGCTGCGTAGGGTTCTGCTTTGTAAGGGTAAGGTTGGGATGTTTTTGTTGCTTGTTCTGCAAATATATATGTTGTCTCTCAAAGAAGAGCTTTGATGCAGGTGGATGCTTTCTGTGCTTGAACATCCAGCCAGTATGTCTTTTTAGCAACGCATCCAGCTTTGGCAGCACCTCTATCTTAGGAAACTATAAAGTATATTGGGAAACTACCCCAAAAAATTGCATCCTGCAAATATTGCTAGATTTTAGTATATTTTTATACATATATACACGCACATGTATCTTTCTGTAGATATTTGAAACTTCTCTCTCTTACACATTTGATCTTCATGGCACTGCTCATGGTTATGCAAATAGAGAGGTGTTTCCATGCAGTTCTCTGAGGATTCAGGTGCTTTAAAAAGGAACAGACATTGCATTTCACATGACCTGAGCACAAACCATGTTGGAAACTCAATGTCTGCATTACAGATGGGAAAGAATTCTGTAACGCTCCACATTTCCACAGAAGATTTCATATAGTATAGGTTAAGCTTCACTCTTTTACTGTGCAAAGTGGATTGTGTGCAAGGAACTTCTGAATCTTTTGCTCTCTGCCTCAGATTTCTACAGAAACGTTGCCTCCCCTTCTGCCCCCTTCTCACCCCGTGAAAAAAGCGTGACGTTTGTATGTGGCTTACAGACTAAAGACATGCACTCAGTGGAACAACTTTTAATGATGAATATGTCCTTCATATCTCTAACTGACTTATCTTCTGTAAAATAACACTCTAGATACAGAAACTAAAAAAGCAAAAACTGAAGAAGATGAGCCTGTGGAGGCAGAAGATGAAGATAACCAGGATTCTGGAGAGAAAGAAGTGGAAGAGGAGGAGGGGGTGGAGGATGAAGTGCCCAGTTTGCCACTAGGTGTAACAGGTATCTTGTGTCCTCTTTTTCACGTGTGTGCTAAAAGCCAAGGTCTAACGTTTCCCTCCAGAGCAAGTTGCAGTTTTCAAATTAGCGTTATAAATCGGATATTTGACTATAGGTGACATGGCACTGGTAACTGTACACCTATTACTCCATTACTGTTCTTTGAAATTTGCATTATATGCACACTCCTATTCATCTTACAGTTACTACTGAAAATCTGTTTTAAAACATATATACACACGCATTTTTAACTGTAGAGGAAAAAGGCAATGAAGAGCAAGATGGAGGTGTATGGCCAGTACATTTGGCAGGAGGAGCAGTGCATTCATGTTTATTTTTAACAGCTCTGTATAGTATTCTTGGGAACACATTAATACAGAGTATTTTGTCGATGTCTTCAGATTTTATGGTAGAAAGGAATAAGATGAAGTCTTGCTTTGATTTTTTTTTTTTCCATCTAGGTCGATTTTAACTGGGTAATCACAGAGGACAGATGGAATTGAAAAAATAAGTTTGAATATTTTTTTTTATTTTCCCCCCTCACTTCAGGTGCTTTTGAAGACAATTCTTTTACCTCCCTGGCTGGTGTTGTCAGTGAGAATACATTGAAAGGCATAAATGACATGGGTTTTACGCACATGACCGAAATTCAGCATAAAAGTATTAAGCCGCTTCTGGAAGGCAGGTAAGAAACATGTCTTTCTAATCACTCTGTTGACCCCAAATGTTGTGTAAATTTCGTTAGCAAGCTAAATACCCAAAGTGTGACTTTCTGCAGCTAAATTTTATGTTGGGTTTTTTTTTTAATAGGTTCTCATATGTTTTATCTATTTTGTTTGTAGACATTAGTATAAGTTAACAAAGCATATCTGCGTTGCATGTGAACAAATACTTAGGGTAAGCTCATGGAAACTGCGTTGCACTTGGCTTTGACAGCAGGAAGCTTGTTTTCACTAGTCTTGTTGTCAGTGTGTCTCAAAGATGCCGTCTGGCGCTGTCAGCTAGAGGCATAGTGACCAGTTACCGTGGACCACGTCTGCCACCGAGCTCTCAATACCCACTCTACTGGTTTCCTTTAAGCCATGTTCCATTTTTACATTGTCAACATTGTGCAAAATAAGATTGTTCCTTTCTCTGTACGATCAACTAAATACTTCTTTTTCTGACTTTGCTGCACACAGGGATATTTTAGCAGCTGCAAAAACAGGCAGTGGCAAAACACTTGCGTTTCTTATTCCTGCAGTAGAGCTCATCTACAAGCTAAAATTCATGCCTAGAAATGGTAAGGCTTTTAATTTCACAGTTGAATTTCACTGTGGCGCAGCCATTTAGGGATGTGGCTAGGAGGGGGATTGGACGAGTTGTAACTTATTCTTGTCCAATTGATGTATTTTTTAGGAACGGGTGTTATTATTCTTTCTCCTACTCGAGAGCTTGCTATGCAAACCTATGGGGTTCTTAAAGAACTTATGAATCATCATGTTCACACCTATGGTCTGATAATGGGGGGCAGTAACAGATCAGCAGAAGCACAGAAACTTGGCAATGGAATCAACATCATTGTAGCAACACCAGGAAGACTGCTGGATCATATGCAGGTAGATTAAATGTTGATGTCTAATCTGCGTTATTAAAACATAATAAAACTCCTGTCCCTGTCTGACTCTGAATTTGTTAATCTTCTAGAACACTCCAGGTTTCATGTACAAGAACTTGCAGTGTTTGGTAATTGATGAGGCGGATCGTATCTTGGAGGTTGGATTTGAAGAAGAAATGAAACAGATCATAAAACTTCTACCAAGTAAGAAAAAAAAAATAATCTGTCTTTCCTGGAAATCACTTGACTAACATTATGTCTTCTTTATGACTCAGTTATTATAAGAGAAATCATTAATTTTTATAGTTCTGTAAATGCACTTCAGAGTGATTGTCTTACTCTGTCCTTTTTTTTTTCTGATGGTATACATTATTTTGTCCTTCAGAGAAATGATGTTAAATAGAGTTTTCATATGCACTTTAGGGGTATAATTCTGTGCATATAAGATCCTTTTATTTAAACATCTGTGTTCTCTCATTGACCTTCTTCTGCTTGTTTGTTTCCTACAATTCATTATTTCTTAATTAGGCTTAAATATAAGGATAAAGGTCTTATGACTTTTCTTCACAACTTCATGAACAGTATTTTAAGGAAGTTAAGTATTTACCTTAAAGTTTTCTTTTCCTAATTTTTCATTTTAATTTAGTTATTCCTTGTAATTGATGTATTAAAAACATTCTGAGAGTCAACAAGGCTCTCCCTTTAATTTTCAAAATGCAGAGGAAAAAAAAAAACCACCATGGAAATAGTATATAAAAAATCGGTGATAAATATTTTGAGGTTCCACATCTTAAATATTTAAATTCAGGTCTGCATGTTTAAAATGCAGATATATAAATCTAATAAATAACGTCCTGTGAAGGAAGAGTGGGAAAATGACATGTTCTTCATGAAATGGAAAATGATTGATAAAAGAAATTTTTACTTTGCGTGAGTTTAATTTGGTTTTGTCCCATTAGGAAGGAAATTATCTTTTAAAACAGACACTTCAAAATAGGCAAAAAAAAAATTCAAAAATGGTGGCACTGGTTGTTTGGCGAGAATGATTGCTACTGTTCTTGCAGTTGAGAAATGGAACAGGCTAAGTCTGTGTTTTCCATGTACTCATGTATCATAGAATCATAGAATGTTTTGGGTTGGAAGGGACCCCTAGAGGTCATCTAGTCCAACCCCCCTTCAGTCAGCAGGGACATTGCTAACTAGGTCAGGTTGCTCCGAGTCCCGTCCAACCTGGCCTTGAATGTTTCCAGGGATGGGGCCTCCACTACCTCTCTGGGCAACCTGTTCCAGTGTTTTACCACCCTCATTGTAAAGAATTTCTTCCTTATATCCAGTCTAAACCTACCCTGTTTTAGTTTAAAACCATTACCCCTTGTCCTGACACAGCTGTCCCTGCTAAAAAGATTTTCCCCATGTAACAAGACAACATGGGGATGTACATTTGAGCTGAGAGATGACAGGCAGGCTGGAGGTTTCCTACACCTGCCCTAAGACCACTGAAATCATGGGGGCTCAGTACAGATGTACCGCTGCGTGACTAAATAGCACGTGCAAACATGTGTGTTCTAGACTGATTTTGCAAGACAAACAGTAACAGTGCACTTCAGTTTTGGTAATTTTTTTCTTGCATAATCTCTAGCATGAATTTTTTTTTTTTATTAAACAAAAACCTTTTAATATTCATGGGAGTGAAATCAATTTATAGTTAGAATACAAGGTCAGTCTGTATTTAAATCATTGGGTTGTGTCCAAATTGGAGTACAAAATATTATTAATATTTTCCCAGAGAGGAAGAATAATGTGTTTTGATAGCTGTTAGGATTTTGGTGGTGGGGCAGCCTAAGTAAATGTCCTGTACAATCCGTAATACAATTACACTGCTTTGTTTGTCAGTAGCAGTATGTTTGAATTAGAATTTAATTGAAAAAAGTAAAAGACTTGCTCAGGGAAGTTAGCAGCCAGACATTTTATGGACTTGCTATTTGAATTCTCCTTTAAAAAATGAGGCTGTCTTTCAAAATATTAATAATTTTTTTCCCCAGAACGCAGACAGACGATGCTTTTCTCTGCTACACAAACCAGAAAGGTTGAAGATCTGGCAAAGATCTCTCTGAAGAAAGAGCCGCTATATGTTGGGGTTGATGATAACAAGGAGACAGCAACAGTAGATGGTCTTGAACAGGTAAAACACAAATGCTACTAGAAGGGGCACGATCTGTGAACATACCAAGTCCTGTGTGTTTTTAACTGGGTTGTATAAACACTGTCTTAAAGACGGGTTTACCTTCCTAATGGGCAAAAGCTATCAGTTGCCTGTAGTAAGTTACACGCATCTAGTCAACGTTTGCAGGACAGATGATATAAAACCTCATGAAATAGTAATAGTTACTTACACTTGTCTATTCCTATCTATATTATGTACCTAAGCTCCAGTTGTCTTTCTAACTATATTTTCCATGTTACTGACTAGAGATATACATACTTCAGATACATTTCATTGTTGCTGCATCAGATAATAGCTAAATGGAGTTGTGCAGCAGTTTCTGTGTTTGTGCAGTTGACATGATGAGTGTTGTTATAAAATTACCAATAGTTATGTATTGCTGTTAAAAATAGTAAACCAGTAGCAAGAATTACGTGAAATAAAATTATTGAAATCATAAAAAAATGTTAAGAACCCTGTACAGTTTTTTCCACACCTAATGTCAGTAATTCAAAGTTCTTGAAATTAATTTTTATTGCATAAACTGAACTTGCATTAGTTTGGAGAATTAATTAAAATTATTTCTTTGTATTTCAAGTTAGGACAGTAAGTTTCTTGCCAAATTCATCATCTTTAGCAGTTTCATAGACCAAGGTGAGGGACAGACAATAAATCGAATTGTTTGGTCCAATATAGCTGGAAAAATCAACTATTTGTCATAGTTGTTTCACAACATACACTCCCCTGATTTAACTGTATCGCTAAAACAAAAGTTTGTTCCATACTACTTTATTTAACAATATTTAAAAATTTTCCAGGGGTATGTAGTGTGTCCATCTGAAAAAAGATTCCTTTTGCTCTTCACATTCCTCAAGAAGAACCGGAAGAAGAAACTAATGGTATTTTTTTCTTCATGTATGTCAGTGAAGTACCATTATGAATTACTCAACTATATTGATCTCCCTGTTTTGGCCATTCATGTAAGTATTCATTCATTGATTAATTAACCTGAAGTGTCTGTAAGTTGTTACTGACCTTATGTTTACCTTGTTTATTTCAGTCCAGTTTGTAATAAACAGTGCTCACAAAACTGATGAAGGCCTTGATTAGGCTGTAGAGGAAGGAGAGAAAGACTATGTAATAACAACACTTCAACATTATTAATCTTGCTGTTTTCCAAACTAGGGTTGAACACTGATACTAACTTATGCTTGCTGTGTAGAAAGCTTTCTGTTTTCTTCCAAAGGGGTTGCCTTTCATAAGCACTAAAACTCATTTTGTGGAGCAAAGCTATTGTCAGAGGAACCCAAACACTGATCCCTGGAGTGCTGGGTGCTTTTTCTGAGGCCAGGGTGATGTTTGGTTTTACCCTGCCAATTTGGATGAGTATTTTAAATTTTTATCAGAACCACAAAATGCATAGTTCAGGAGAAAGAGTTGACTGAAAGTTTATGAAATAGTTATAACTGACGCCCTTTTTTATTTTGTTCTTTTGAGGATATTTCTTGCTGAACTTCGATAGAACTGTTACAAGTATTTCTTTAATTTTTTTTAAACCTGTAATGTATCTAACGTACTGCTAGACTTGCAAATGTCCTTTTCTGAATTTCAGGCATTTATGCAGCCTTTCTGGAAGGAATGCTTAGGCAACCAAATTTTTAATGCCTTGGAAGTTGCAGTGTAACCTCCGAGAGATACCATTTCATGTAGCCCTGTGCTGTTTACTGTGGTAGCATGGCTTCTTCACTGTGAAATAGTCCTGCTTGGTCTGTACACATCCATAATATGGAAAGATCCCCCAAATTATTTTACATTTTTGGCAGTAATATAATATGTGAAATGGGAAGTTAGATTTAAGCTCACAAATTGGCAGTTGTGGGGTTTTTTTCTTCTTTTAGTTGCTGTTTCATCATTAAGGTGTTCATTTCCTTTTAGGGCAAGCAGAAGCAAACCAAACGTACTACGACATTTTTCCAGTTCTGTAATGCAGAATCTGGAATATTGTTGTGCACTGATGTAGCTGCCAGAGGATTGGATATTCCTGAAGTTGACTGGATAGTCCAGTATGACCCTCCAGATGATCCAAAAGTAAGTTAAGGAAATAGAGAAACTTCACAGCAACAAATCAAATCCTAGCTACAAACGTAGTTGCAGAGAAAAGCTGAAACTGCTGCTTGACAGAGGTCAGAACTCGGCTCATCTGGCTGCTGTTTTCTTCCACTTCCCTTCACCAGCTGCTAGAAAATGCAGCACCTAGCTAACACCTTCATTACCTTTTTATGAGTTGCTTTGTTATTATTTGTGCTGTTAAATTAATTTAAAATATAATCAGCTAAACAACCCAACACTTCTTGGGAGGAGTATGAGTTTATGTATGCATCCCTGAGTCTTCTAGCAGCTTTTCCAGTGGAAATTTGATTTTTTTATTTAAAGGTCCATATTCTTGTTTGAGTAAATGTCCAGTGTAAACAAGCAAAACTCAAAAAATATGAAAAAAGTTTTGACAAATATACAGAGCAAATACACCAAAATCAAAGTTTAATTTTCAGTTACGGCAGAGTAAGATTTTTTTTTTTTCTTCAGTAAAAGGTAAAATACTTTTAGTCAGGGGTTCTGTCTCTGCCTAATTGTGCTTTGCATCTTCTGCACTTGGTTTCCCTCATCCATGTGTCAGTGCTAAGAACAAGTCTTAAAAAATAATGGATGATGCATTAGACTATATTAATGTGAAATTTGGGGTTTTTTTGTGAAGCTGTTTGATTATTACATGTTTGAAAGACTGATTGGACTTGTTGTTTCTTACTCTTTCCAAAAGGAATATATTCATCGTGTTGGTAGAACTGCCAGAGGCATAAATGGTAGAGGACACGCTCTGCTCATTTTACGACCAGAAGAACTGGGCTTTCTTCGTTACCTAAAGCAAGCCCGGGTAAACTTATGTCTTTTTTTTTTTTTTTTTTTTTTAATTAATTTGCAACAGGATTTTAAAGGCGAAATAATTAATACTAATAATTAATCAAACATTTAATTTTTTTAACACAAAAAACGTACTGTTGCTTAGAAAATATTTAACTGAACATCTGATTTTAAAGTCATCAGCACAAAGGTAAGTACTGAGTGTATTTATAGTTGCTTTGCAACTCTGCAACTTCTGTTATTAAAAAATAAATCAATTCCCTATAATCTCTCTGTGGAAGAATACTGTGAGCTTGACCATCCAGAGGAAATTAAAACCCAGATGTTGCTTCTGCAGTTTTTATTTTTTTTTATTCAAAGAGAGCATTTTGTTCAGTTCTAAAAGAAGCATAGCCGCCTTCTAAATGTAATAATTTTAATATGATAGAACTGCATATAGTTTCTTGGTTGCTCACCTTATGGGCTTGTTTATATTACAGACTTCTGTCACTTGTAACTGAAGTGTTGTAGCTTCTAAAGCAAAAGCTAAAGTGGTAAAAGTCTTATACTCAGCATCTTTATTATTGTAGCTTAAAGGAAGTGACAATACTGGTATATTGATGCAAAGGCACTTTACAGATACAGCTGTGGTATTAGAAAAAAAAAACTTAGCGTGTCTTTTTCTATTTGTTTTGGGTCTTAAACGTATTCAATATTTACACAGTAAATAATTTTGATATTTTATTTCTTTTTTTTTAAGGTACCACTAAGTGAATTTGAATTTTCTTGGTCAAAAATTTCAGACATACAGTCTCAGGTATGAAATTACTTCATACTGCAGCTACTCTGAATATCTGTATAATAATTTACATGGAGAATGTTAGTCTGTAACAACTGTGGTTTAAAAATATGTATGCTTGTTTGGAAAAGTTCCTGTAGATGAGTACTGTGCAGTAAACCCTCCTGCCAAACTATCCCCTGATGACAGTAAAGCGATAAAATGTTTATAAATTAAAGACAAATTTTAATATCTAGTACCAAATTGCCATCATTACACGGTACAAATTTGCTTATAAGAATTGGGGTGGTTTGGTTTGGGGTTTTTTGCTTTTATTGAGTAGTTACATATGTTTGGATTAATCATGAGTAAAATGTCTTACAAGATGATTTACTCTGATATCAGTGTGCAGCAAGAGATCCAGTACCAACACTTAGAAACATTAGTATATACTCCAGGTGTATTTTTAACTAGCTGGTGTTAATAAAGCCCAGCATCAGCTAAACTTGTTTTGTGCTCCAGTGCTACAAAAATAGCCATGGAGCACAAAGTTGAGTAGAACAAAGTTGAATAGATGGTTCTGTAGATGTCAGTCTGTTGTTTAGTTCTGTGAATCATTCTTTTGATAAGGGCTCTGTAAAACTTCTTTGCAGTAACTTAAATTTGAAATAGCAAGTATAAGAAACAGTGAAGACAGTCCTTATAGAAAGAGGTTCCTAGTTAAGAATAATTGGGAAGTAATGATGTCTAATGCGACTTATTTTTAGTATACTGAATTAATGTTTATTAAACATCAAATGAGACACTTGGATCTAAAAAGTATTGGGAACTCAGCCTGCAACAAATGAAATGTCTCGATCTACACTAGCGCAACTGCGTTTTTGTCTTAGAATTAATACTGCCTATTTTACAATGCATTTGCACCAGACTAGGTAAGACTATGTATAGAATTACATGGAATGGTACAGTTTAGATGTCTGACTTGAAAGTATACTGCCGTTGTCCATTAATTCTCAGTATGCATGGTTTCATCGTGTGGCTGCAGTTGTATACTCCTTGATCAACTTGTTTGGGACAACCCAATTTAATATTTCTGTAAATTTTCGTATTGCTGAGGCTTTGTACTGTAATTCAGCTTCAGGCTTCTTTGTCCCTCTATTTGAGAGCAGTTTTGCTGAACTGAATAATGAATGTCACTGCAACTCACACACTAAATTATTTGTTTGAATATAATTTATACATTTGTTACAGCTATAATTGGCTATGTCTTGGTTTTGGGTTTGGTTTTTTTTTCCCTCACCAGCTGGAGAAACTGATTGAGAAGAACTACTTCCTTCACAAGTCAGCCCAGGAAGCGTACAAAGCTTACATTAGAGCTTATGACTCCCATTCTCTGAAGCAAATTTATAACGTCAATAACTTGGATCTTCCCAAAGTCAGCCTTTCATTTGGTTTTAAAGTTCCTCCATTTGTTGACCTCAGTATCCTTTCACTGCAGTGTTTCAAAGTTGAATTTCTGCTTTATAAATGTTAAATGCAACTTAGCAAAGTTCCTATGCCAGCCATTTCAAATTCATTGGTGGTTTTTTTTTTTTTGCTATTAATCACATAAATGCGTCATGTTCCAACAATGGTTTATCAAAGCAAATGTTAAATTGCAGTTTTTGCTGTTTTAGTATTTTCTTACAAACATCTGTTCCAGTGCATGTACGTGCTTCAGTTGCTGCAGGGTAGCAGATACTGGAATATTGCATGCAAGTTCTACAGTACTGTCCTGCATGCAGAATTTTTTTCATTGAAAGGTATGTGAATTACCTTTCACTGAAAGGTAAGTTTAGTAATCATGGAGTACTGAAAGAGAGAGGCAAGAGCATGAAATAGAAGGCTCTATCTAGATTACAGTCAAGCCTGCCAGTGGGTGGAATTTGAAGGAGTAGTACTTTGGTTAACTTAGTTGGACAACTGGAGGGAAAAAAGCATTATTTAGAACCACAGGCACAAAGTTCCAGTTTTGTCTGTAGTTACACAACTCAACTTTTTGTATAATGCTGTTGGTTTTTTCTCACATTAATAACTTTCACAATACCTAAAAAGCAACATTTCAAATTATTCCTCTTTAAGTTCTTTAACCAATAAACTTCCAGATGTGAACAGCAACCATGGCAGAAGACTACAGAAAAGAGGTGGAGGTGGAGGATTTGGTTACCAGAAATCGAAGAACGTCCACAAAGCTAAAATCTTCAAACACATTAGCAAGAAATCGGACAGTCGGCAGTTTTCTCGTTAATCATAAACTCATTAAAATTACTTGTGGCATTGAAACAGACTACCTTGATCAAAACCATCGGACGTTTACTCCCAATTTAAACTGCTCTATTCACATTTTTAGGGGTCTTCATGGTTTTGTTTCTGGGAACATCTTTTATCTTTCAGGGAGACTCTTTGGAAGGGAGACTAAAGACAGAAAGGAGAATATGGCCAGCTAATTTTGCCATGCTTGCTGTAAGGAAGAAGATAGTTGAATATAATTTTCTTAAGTCAATACTACAGAGCTTTTTATTAAAGAAAGAAAAAATAGTTCTAGGTTTTATAGACAAATTTGTTTTTACATTTACCTGTCTGCACACGTCTGAAAATTCTTGGAGTAAATGCAAGGGCAGATTACAGTGTGAGATAAAAAACTTTGCTCACATGAATCATTGCAAGGGTGTTTAGTGCTACAAAACTCTGCTTTGTCCATCAAATATGCTGAAGAATATAGGAAGATTCGTTTAGAAGAGAACGGACTTAAGAATAATTAAGGCTGTGTGAGCTTGTGATTAATTTCAGTCATAGTATCTGTATAACAGGTACACTGTCCAAAATAATAAAAAAAAATGCTCTTGTACCACATCTTGGACATGCTTAATACTGTTTGTTTTAATGTTGAGATAAAATGGCAACGTTCTAGTGGTTTTCCTTCATGTTCTCTTTAAATCTGAATTTATGCATCTGGTAATGTCTAGTGTATTCTCTTATGAATATGCAAAGAATTAAGAAAAGCAGATTACATAAATTGAAGCACTCAGCCCAGATAACGGTTTTTAAAATGTTCCATAACCTTGATGCAGTGAATTTTTGCAGTTGTATCTTGTAAATTATAAAAGTAAATTGTTCTTTGATCTTAGTTTATCAGATCAATGATGGGCAAAGATACTACCACAGGATTGAGGGGGTGGAGAGACTAGGTAAGGGAGAAAGCAAAATGGGGTATAAATATACTAGAAGGATTTTTTTGAGGGAGAAATGCAAAAGACTCAAACACAGGAGGGTGGAATACACATTACAAACGGAACAAAGGTGGAGACTAAGTAAAAAGAAAACCACACAAGTTGGGCAAAAGTAGGGTAACTATATTACATGTGTTATTCTCATATCTACCATAGTAGAAGTAGATAACTGTTCTTTTGAGGCTGCAATGGTGGTGGTCAGTAGTATTTAAAAAATGTACATCCATCACTGTAGGGAAAGACTAAAATGTCACAGAATCCAGAAATCTGGGCCCCATGTGATTACAGTAAAACAGCTTTTAATTTACATCTAAAATGTAACCCAGGACCAATTATGAATACAAAAGCATATGTAGCTATTCCAATATAAAATGGACTGTTATTCCTTAGGTCCTTAGAAGTAGAATGTCAGATTTAGAACTATGGTATGTGCATTGTAGTATTGCAGAAGAACACTGGCAAACTTTCTTTTCACCCTTAAGAGAAACCAGATCATTTTGGGGGGAAAATACTATGACCATTCTGTTGCTAGTGCTTGCACCATTCGGACCTGAGTGTTGCCTTTTTCCCCCTTTTTCATGACTGACTTTTAGCCCTAATGGACTCGTCAAGACAATTAAGATTGTTCAGATGTTAAGAACTTCTGATATGTCAGAATATTTAAGTAAATTAATTTTGTTACTAGGATTTGAATGTCTCATGCTTCCAGAGTTGCAATGAAAAAGCAAAATCTGCTCTGAAGGCTAAGCAATACTAAGTACATGATGCCTGGCTCACTGATTTCTAATCTTTGATTCCATGTTTGCTTATATATTTATAAATAATGTCAAAATAGTTCTCATGTCTCTCTATTAATAGCACATTTCAAGAATTATCTCAGATCTATAGCATCATACAGTTGAAGTGTTCTGTCTACACCTGCAAGCTGTGCAGTAACACTATAGGAGTTAATTTACATTCTAGTGAAATTGATGGAGGGACTCATTAGATGAACTGCAAAATTAATTACTTGGGAAGAGATGTAAGCAAAGCTGCTGTAAACCACCACAAAGATCAGAATGTGGTTATGTGGGCACAAGCAGCGTGAATGATGTATTCGTTTGGAACAGGAAGAAAGCTGAGATGGTGGGCGCAGTCAGTGACTGCCTGTCTGACCATGGTGCTGCGTAGCCAGAACTGGGTGGGCTTAAAAGCGCATCAGACTTCTCGCTACTTCTCTGTGTAGGCAAAAATCTGCTTCACAGAGAACAGCTTTTTTCTGTCACTCATCATTCTGGGAACAGAAGGTTCGCTGCTTTCCCAGCAGTGAGACAACCTCCAGCTCCCCCTAATTTTTTCTTTGGAAGAGTTGAGGCACTGTCAGTTTCTAAAGTCTTGACATGAGGGCAAGTGAAAAATAGGGGTTTGGCATGAGTCTGCACAACTCTGGTATTTTTGGTCTGCTTTTTCTTATATGCCCTAATACAAAGAAATCTTTGAAATAATCTCATCTAGGAGATGTACTGTTACTTAAATTTTTTAGATGTATAATGGCTGCGCAGTCTGAAGTAACTACAGTCTGCTATTTGACACTGTAATTTCCTGATTAAACAGAAGAGAAATACCTGAGCTGAGGCTAAGTGGGTATTGAAAGAGGTTTTCAGCTTCCTGGCTTGTGCAGTTGCCTTTCTCTTCATTTATGGACTCGTAAATAAAAAAATAGTTTCTGATGAAATACCTGCGTATATCAGGCAGCATCTATTCTACTGTGGTATTGCAAGGAGTTCAAAAGATTGTCAAACTGATTGGAAATCTAACGTTTCCTTTGCAACTTACCCTGTTATCAATCTTGGGAGCAGTTAATAGACCTCAGCCATCAGACTCTCAAGGCTTGTCTCATAACAGTGACTGATAGGTTGGGGACTAATATTGTGTGCCTTGAGAAATTGCTGTCTTTCTCTGAGAACCTTGACAAAGAAATTGGACTCTTTAAACGACTTAAGGGGGTGATCAAAACTGTCCTGCTTGAATTGGAAGATTTTTTTTGACACTTCTTGGAACAGTCCCATAAAGGAGAATTCCATGGCCAAGCTACTGCTCATAATCATGAAAAATCTTGTCATGATAGGAGTTTCCTACGCCATAACACTGCCAAGTTATACACAAGCACAAGCCTAGTCAGAAAGTGTTGCATCAAATTTTTCAGGGTGAATGTCACAGGTAGAGGGCATGTTTATCGACAGTGCAGAGCAAGAATACTTGGGAACTGGATATTATCTACTTAGGTCTGCTGTAAGTATGTTTATATTTTGGAAGTAATTAGCCTTTTTGTTTTGCATATGAATTGATAATTTAAGAAAGCTACCGAAGCTTTAGATACTCTAATGATTTGCTTTCAAGACAGTAATCTTAGTCTCAGGGGAAGCAAGCTCTCCCAGGAAGGGTGAAAATGACTATGTGATTAAAAAGAAAACAAAAACATTTGAGTAGAGGTCTCCAACTTCTTTCCACTGTGAAGGAAAGCAGGGTACTGACAGGATACAGCACAGGCTGTGACTTGTGTTTTTAATTCTACCACTGTCCTGTTTAGATGGTAGTTGTCCAGTTACTTCAATGCCCCAAACTTTACAAGGGATTTTACAGAGATCTAAAAACATAACCATAGAAAAGAGCCAGTTATTAGCCCTTAAAAGGTGGGTTGGGTTTTGGTTTCTTTTTTTTTTCCCCCCAAACTAAAGTAACAACGCTGGAAGAAGCCTAGAATCAACTGGATCAACATGCAGAATAAGATCTGTCTCCGCTCTTGACTTTTGCTCTACTAGCTTGATTTCCTCAGCGTTTTAGCTGCTTGGCTTGACAGCAGAATTCATGCAACTGTTTCCAACACTTTTGTTTGCTCTAGATTTATAGAAGATGTTGAGCCATGACAATAAGAATCCAGCCTCTTGAACTGGAATGCTCTCTACTTCTAAAAAATTTGCTGGCTTGCATCGAAGTCATAAATACTATAATGTTGCTTGTGTCAAATCTCTTTATTGCACAGCCACGTGGGAAAGAGATTACCTTTTTTTCCCTCCTCTTAGCCACCACAATAAACTTCTGATACGGAGCTGTGAGAAGAGGTAGAGGAGGGATGCCATTAAGAGAATAGAAGACAAATGGAAAACCGGGGTGCTGTCTAGACACACATTCACTTTGTTATATTGGTGTCATCCAGCTTAAGAACTGCGTTCACCTTTCAGAAAAAATCCTGAGAATACTCTGCAATAGCAGCCCATCCTCCCAAACATTTTTGTAAGCTACAACACTGAAAAACATAACTGTTTACTATTTTTCCCCCCTTGGTCAGAATTAAAAAGAAGAAAATCATAGGTCCTGCAAAATCTTGTATAACAGCTCCAAAACTTCTTCCAAGCGCTTCTCTCTTATTTTGTTTGTCATATGAAGATGTTCAGCTGTGCCAGGCTTTCTGAGCTCCTCTATGAGTGGTTGCAATCCCCTATGAATATTGAGAATCACAGGAATATTAAGTGTGTTACTCTGCATAACTAAAACTGGATGTTCACTCATAGGTGTTGAGAGACCATGTGAATTTGTAGGAGCTATTGAGTCTTCCTTATAAGCTCTGGATAAGCGTTCTTGATACATTCCAATTAATAAAACCCTTTCTGTACAGGAAAGCAGACTTTAGTAGCAGGTAAGTTCTACCCAGCACCTTTCTCTAATTGTTATTAGGAAACCTGAGAATTAATTTATGAAAGTACATAGTAACACTAATACCTACAAAATATAATTTGAGAGCATAAATGTAACCATAAAATCATGTTGCTTTAAAAAAAAAAAAGCAACTTTTTTTCCCATAGAAAAGCCCATGTCTAGTACATAGTCAAAATAAAAAAAAAAAAATCTGTCGCTCTCAAGATTATTGGTGGTAGCAGAAGCCAGTAGTCAAGGTCAAGCAAATTAGATTTACTCAATTAAAGATTACTTGTTGGAGGGGGGGGGGGGAGAGGGTATGTGGGGGTGTGTTATACAGGAGGAAAGCCTAACATTAGCAAATCTGATACTATATAATCTCCTTTGTATTCATCTATTGGCCTTAACTGTGCTAGGGCTCATTTTCTCTTAACATACCCGCACACGCCTCTGTGGCAAACCTAATTCACGCAGGTAACAGATCTTTGCTGCCTACCCCTTGTGTTTGAAAACCTCACACTTAGTGGTTTGCATCCTCATAGGTTACATAACACTGATACTTGAATGGAAATAATTCTATCAAAAATTTGGTCATTATTGTTAATAAAATCAATAGTAGCTAGCATTAATGTGAGATCTAGATTCTCCATCACATTTTCAATCATAAAAATATGGAATCAGCTGTCAAGGCTTTTGAGGGTTTGTTTTTCCCTTTCCCTTTCTAGAATTTTTTTTCTAGATATTTATCAGATCAATTGCAGGATTTATATACCTAGGTTTTCTGAAAAAGTACTTTATAAAGCAGGCTGGTTTTCTATTAAAGAACTAGCAGAGAAGGCAGGTTGGAATAAAACTGCATCTACTATAAGTTCTCCTAGGACTTCTGTATCTAAAACAAAAAATGAAAAATGAGTCAAACCAGTCAAGTTCAGTGTCGTACCTTTATAATGGTCTAAAAATAATCTGCTTCTCTCTAACATATAAAAGCAAATTTCTGAAAAATATAAATTATATTTAAATTTTATATATTTGTTATAAAAATACAACATCACATAATGAGTTGCAATTCTGTTATCTGGATGAAATCACCCTCCTCCAAAGCTGTTCCTAAGCAGCATGCTGCCCTTGAAAGTGCTTGAAAACAGAGCGCTATAATGAAGCTGGCCTGAGTAGCTGATGTCTGGTGAAGACAGCTGCTTCTTTAGCACAACTGTACAAGGAGGAGCTTGGACAGAAATTAGAAGGATTCAAGGAGGATTAAGCTAAGTTAAGAATTTTTGAACTGACAGAAAAAAAATAAAATTATGACAAGACTGAGTCTGAGGAGATTCATTTCAATGTTGCCAGCCAGAACAGAGAGCTTTGCAGGTGGTGTTTGGAAGGCTGATAAGGGCTAGAAAGTATGTTTTGCAATTCCTCACCAATTCCTCACCTCTGTCACAAGTCCTTTCCTTGGTGATTCTCATGTCACCAGGGAAAAGTGAGAAAAGTTGCAAAGAAAGATGTAAAGGATTTCTACACTTAGACTTACAAGCAGATTACTATTTTCCACCCTTCTGTGTTTTGCATTCTTCAGACTTAGCCCACAAAGCTCCAAACATCCAGATGGAAAGTTGACATTATTTTGTGTTTATGACTAATTCCATCATCTTGCTCCAAGTCCTTACTCACATATTTATTTGCTTATTTTAAGAGCAATGAACCAGTTGGTGATATCAGTTATCTTTTGAGGATACACTGCTGTAGTGTGTTGAAAGAAGAAACTACGAAGATGCAGACTGTAGTTTCTGAAGTAATTGCAACAAAGGATTATCATTGTTTTCATTGCACTTTGAAACAACAGTAACTTGTAATACTGTAACAACATAAAAGTAAACCAGGTTCTCCTTTAGTTTCAGTAGAAGAAAAGTATGGTTTTGTTTTGTCTATTTCTTGGGGTTTTTTTATAATTTCATGCAATATTTACTTGCTTTTCTGTTACTTAGAATACATGAATACCTGCAAGTCTCCTCATTTTTTTAAAATTCCCTCTTTTCTTTTTCAAAGTATACCCTGGTTTCTGAGACATTGTAATGTATTGCCATAGCAGTCTTTGAGGAGCACTAAGCCTTTGCATTCACAGGACGAGACAGCAGTGGGAAAATAATCAAGAAAAAATAAATCCCTTCGAGACTTTATTCAAGTCTCTGTATTCTAGGACTAGGTTATTTCAGCCAAGTGTGAGGAAAAAGTGGGAGATTTCAATGCATTTGACATGCAGACTGGAATGTGGCTATCCAGATGTGGCACATAATGTACACACAATAAATAGGAGTAGAGGGATGGGACATGTGGCTTCTAGGAAAGGAAGATTTTGAGACCATCTGGGCTGCTTTAATGGTGGCCCACACATAGTCTGCAACGCGCAAATGAAGTACCTTCACACAAGAAAAAGACAACATTTTCTGCAGGAGCAGGCCCATTTGGGCCCCTAAATGTGAAACTTCTGAAGTTAATGTGGGTTTTGTTTGTTTGCAGTCTTTCTTTAATAGCTGAGTTATTCAAATTGTGACAAGATTCTTTTATTCCTTTATTAAGTTCACAGAATTGGACTGACAATTGTTTAAACATTTAAAAGTTAAAGGGCTTTTTTATCTGTTTTTTTCCCCTTACTGCTTTTAGGTGTGGGTGCCTTTTAAAGGAACAAAGTGATGTTCAGTAATTCTTTAGCTGGCGTTTTAGAAGTGGATTTAACTAACAAAATAAGACGCAGAAAGGAGCAATATAAAAGACAAAGCATGTGAAGTTGCTTGTGAAGCAGTCACATGCTGTCTGGCAACCCTGACAAATTTTTACCAGTGTCTAATTGTTTCAGGTGCTGCTTTAGGCTTAACTTGCAGTGGTATTGTGAAAAGGTTTTTCTTGACAAGCTCTGTCAGATTCTGCCTATTGGAAGCTCAGGTGGCAAAATGCAAGACATTTAGCACTCAGAAGTCCTTTTCTCCTAATAATAAAAGCTGGTAAGTAATGTTGATAATTTTCTCTTTGCTGCTGGCTTACACTACAGCACTTGTTAGAATTACTATAGGAAAGAACAACTAAAATCGTGTCTGCATTAAGAGCCTGGGAAAGGATTTATTTGTTTTATTGTTCATCTGGTGAGTGAAGTAGCATCCAAAAGTTAACCAAACAGCCTGGTTATTCTGGTGACAGTCATTGTCTTTCACTTCTGTAATATTTCATTGTTGTGCCAGCTTTTGAAGTTGGACCCTGCTTGCTGTGGGTAACACAGCTGGTGCTGTGAGAGCTTTGTGTTTTGCCAGGTGGTGCTGCTTCTTCAGTGAACATGAATGCAAGTGAAAAGCATTGATTTGAGCTGCATTCATTTAGATGGCACTATCCTGACCCCATAAATACTTCTTCTCTATCTCAAAAATGAGCAACCAAACTTCTGCTCCCAAACTCTGCCCCATTACAGTCTGTGATTATAGGTATGCTGCTATTTGCAAGGAAACTTGCAAGGAAACTTCACTGACCTTCTTTGATCTTACTTTCAGTGTCAACATTTTGATCAACAACTTCAAACACCTTAGGAGAGCTCTTGATAGCACAGTATGACCTGGTAAGGGAAAAAAGCCTGTGTTTACACCA
Source organism: Butorides virescens (assembly GCA_017310255.1). NCBI lineage: Eukaryota > Metazoa > Chordata > Aves > Pelecaniformes > Ardeidae > Butorides > Butorides virescens. The sequence goes on from JADKXX010000051.1 coordinate 152,812, forward strand.
GTAACTCCCACTAAAATTGTCCTGGTAATGGTCCAAGCGGGTGGAAATGCTGTTTATGGGTTGTAAAGGAACCCAGGAATAAAAGCAGGCTGCAACAAAGGACACTTCCCAAAGACCTTAGATATACCTTAAACACACCTTAAATATAATACCCAGTTTGCTACATGATCCTGTCACACAACTTGTCACCACTTATTACTCAGGAGGTGACAAAGCTGATCGCCATGTCTGCTTTATGCCTATCACCCTGTTAACATCTATTACAGACTTTAAAAGAGGTTGTGTAACAGGTTTAAAATTATTTTGGAAAGATCTTGATTTTGAGGATAGTTACTGAAAAGGGCCAGGAGAAGGGTGCGTTTTCAAAGGCTGGGCACAGGCCCTTAGTAAAGAAACTGGGTCATGAACCTGCCCCGAAACAGATACAAAGATGGAGATGTTCCCAGCCACTTAAAAATTTAAGAGAATTTCAGAGATGTTGGTTTGTTTTTTTTTTTAAACTGGAAAAATTCCCATTTAAATGCTGCAGCCTAGAAATAACTCGTGTTCAGTACTAGAAACGCCACCAACCTTGCAGGCTGTGCTCGGCGGCAGCGGGAAGGGGCCGCTCGCTCGAGGGGAGGCAACGTTGTGGCGGCAGCGCTGAGGGGAACATGGCGGGCGGGGGCCCCGAGAAGAGGGGGCATCCGGCCGCCTCAGGCTGGCTGTGGGGACAGGGGGCGTCCGGCCGCCGCAGGGTGGCTGTGGGGACAGGGGGCGTCCGGCCGCCGCAGGGTGGCTGAGAGGAGAAGGGGGGGTCCGGCCGCCTCAGGGTGGCTGTGGGGAGAGGGAGCGTCCGGCCGCCTCACGGGGGCTGCGGGGAGAAGCCGGCAGAGGCAGCGCCTCCCGCCGCACCGCAGCGGGCCGAACGCCGCGCAGGGGCTCCGCCACCGCCCCCAAGGTGGCCGTTGGGGCGGGGCGGGAGCGGCGGTGCCGCCCTCCCCGTGCCTGCCCCTTGCAGCGCTCCTGGCGAGCCTCCCCGGCGGCGCCGCAGCCGCCCGGTATGGGCGTGAGGAGCGGCGGGCGCGGGCGGCAGCGGGTGCCCGGCGGCGCCGCGGGGAGGGCACGGGCTGCGTTGAGGCGGCGGCACATGGCGGGCGGCCGCTGAGGGGAGGCCCTGTGTGAGCTCCCGCTCCCCAGCAGCGGGGCTGGGGACGGTGCCGGGGCGGCAGGCGGCCTGGGAAGGGGGAGAGGGCTCGTGTGCAATAGTAGCGAGGGGCCGAGCCCCGGTCCCAGGCATGGCAGAGACCCTGGGCCCCTGCACCCCACGGGGCCAGTGCCAGGCCAACATGGGCGCCAACACCTCGTCAGCCAACGTGGACGCCAACGCCTCCTCGGCTGCCTCCGCGCTGGTGGGCGGCAGCACGTGGAGGAGCCGGGAGCCCTTCTCCATCTTCACCGTCCTCATCCTGACCCTGCTGGTGCTCCTGACCGTGGCCACCTTCCTCTGGAACCTGCTGGTGCTGGCGACCATCCTGCGAGTGAAGGCTTTCCACCGGGTGCCCCACAACCTCGTGGCCTCCACAGCGGTGTCGGACGTGCTGGTGGCGGCCCTGGTGATGCCGCTGAGCTTGGTGAAGGAGCTGTCGGCCGGGCGGCGGTGGCGGCTGGGCCGGGAGCTGTGCCTCGTGTGGGTCTGCTTCGACGTGCTGTGCTGCACGGCCAGCATCTGGAACGTCACCGCCATCGCCCTGGACCGCTACTGGTCCATCACCCGCCACCTGGAGTACACGCTGCTCACCCGCCGCCGCATCTCCAACGTCATGATTGCTCTCACCTGGGCGCTCTCTGCCGCTATCTCCCTCGCCCCCCTTTTTGGCTGGGGGGAGACCTACAGCCCTGAGCAGGAGCGCTGCCAGGTCAGCCAGGAGCCCTCCTACACTATCGTCTCCACTGGCGGGGCTTTCTACCTGCCTCTCTGCGTGGTGCTCTTCGTCTACTGGAAGATCTACAAGGCAGCCAAGTTCCGCATGGTGGGCCGCAGGAGGAACGCCGTGGTGCCCCTGCCTGAGACTGCCCAGGTAAGGGTGGGGGACAGGGAGGAGAGCCCCCACAGCCTCCCCCAGGCACCCGCGCTCCTGCTTCTCGTCTGCTCCCAGCCGTCACCCCTGCATCAGTGGTTTCGGCACAGCGAGAAGACTGAGACATGCCTTGGGGCTCTCGTGTGAATTTAGCTCTGTTGCAGACTGGACGTGAGCGGTAATTAGCCAGTCAAAAAGCACCACTCTTGGAGAAGAGTTTTATTCTCATTTTTTTCTTAAGCGTGCCATAAGAGTAAGTGTCAGGTGCATTCACTGTCAGTCTGGAGAGACATTTAAAAATCATCTCTTTAGTCTGAATTTGCTATTCACTGGGGTTTTTTCCTCTTTATTTTTTTACAGTGTTGATGGGGTACACAAAGACATAAACAGAGCCCTAGTTGTGTACAGAGTAAATGCACGCACTTTTATCTATCAGTGCCGACTTCGTGTGGGATCTATTGCTGTCTGAATAGATTTTTCAATAAGCAAATTATACTATTTATGTGCTTGGGCTATTTTACCTTGAATACTGGGAACATACTGCTCACTGCATAGTATCGAAGCAATGACCAATGAATTGTTTCTATTTTAAAATTACCAGCTGTCTTAAAAAACACGTCCTCCTCCTTCTTATCCTAAACATTGCCTGTAATCCCTCAAAGCCTTAGTCATGTGGGAGGTCTCATTCATTTCAGGGATACACCTAGCTGACAGGAAAGCTCTGCCCCTGCGGAAGGGTTGGGGTTGGCCCCTTGTGTCCCATTAAGTCAGGCTTTCTGCATGACGACACTGTCACCCATGCCATGTTGCCAAGGTACTCGGTAATGCTCTCTGTAAAGTCTCTCCACTTTCTGTTACATACTCTTTACTCTCGCTCCTACCTGTGGAAATGATTCTTCACGTTTTTGTGATTGCATGTGGTACTTCCTAAGTCCAGTCCCTTCCCAATAACAGAAGATGAACTGTGTGGATGTTAGAGGTACCTAAAGAGACATGGAATGTTTCTGTTCAGTTGGGGCTAATCCTTCAGAGCCTCACTCCTCTGCTAAATCCCTCTAACTTTGATTTGGAGTGATGGTAGGAAACATTACAGTCACAAATAGAAGTCCATAGATTATGTCCCCTGATTCTAGCAAGAGATGACAGCACTGGCAATTATATGCAGCCAAACTTGCAGATTTGCATTGTAATGTCTTGAAGATTTTTTAATATAAATTGATTTATGAAGCTGTCTTCTATGCAAAAGCATAAAATATGTTAGAAAAGATAAGAATGTCTCCTCTAGTGGCATTCTTTTTTTTTTTCCTGTGGCCTTCATCCTCTGGTTTGCACCAAATTTCGTTCCAAGTCGTCGTAAGTATGATGAATGTATTGCTTGGAGTTAATGTATAATCTTTCCAAGCACAAAAGCTAACTGAATATTTGTAGTGGTTTTGCATGCTTTATCTTTTACATATACACATACTCGTACAGGACTAGTTGTTTGGAATCTAAAATTCTGGGAAGCTAAGTGAACTGAGGCATTGCTGCTTAAGTTTTAGCCTACACAGAGACACGCTGTTGGTATGTCAGTTTTAACATGAAAATGTCTGGCTCCTAATTGCCATAGTTCTGTCTGCAAATGCCCTTGCGTGGGCACAGCTAGGCTAGCAGGTAAATGCTTTATGCTGATGCAGCGCCTGGGAGCTGGTTTGGCTATACAAAAGAGCTCCTGTCAGCATGAGCTGAATACCCATTCTGGAGGGGTTGCCAGTAGAGCTGTTATTGCAGTACCAGCAAATGCTCAAGCCAGCAGTTCTTCATCATTCTTATATTTGCAGTGATTGACATATTGACTTCTCCTTTTGTAACTGATTCTTGAGTCTGCAACTGGTATATAGGGGCAACCTTTCCCATTGTCCCAGCAGCTTGGTTTGCTGGCTTAAATAAAGAGTTTTGTGATGCACATGAAAGCCTTTACTCATCATCTAAAGGAAAAGCTGATGCCCAGCTGCACGCATCCACATTAAATGAACCTATGGGTCAAGGGAGCTGGCATTCAGGATGCGTTCCTTCCCAGTTTTCTTTCTAAGTTAAGAGACTGAGACTTACTCACTGAGTTTTATCCTGATCCCTTTTAAGCTTATAGGAGCAGGATCCATCATGTCCACAGGAGAAGTAGCAGTTCCCTAATGAATTCTGGAGAAGAATCTTCAGATACATCACTACTGTTCCTTTGGCAAAACCCATTTTTTTTCAACATGCAAACACAAAGAGCTTGGCAGGGTATGTGGCAAACCTGGTGAGGTGATCCAGCTTTGCGTCTCCACATTCGGGGGTAATGAGGCTGTCAGTGTCAGCGCTGTCCTTCTCTCTGATGGGGCAAATTCTGTTCAACTTGTTTTGCCCATCAACTCACTCTAATTTTCTCTTTCTTTCTCATCCAGAGTCTCTCCTATCTTTACTTTCTTTCATCCCTTCCTTCTCTGAGAATGCTCACCTGTTGTGCTCACCCTGCAACGTTTTTCTGTTGTCACTGAGTGTGAAGTGCCCTCTGCATCCATGTCAGTTCTCACCTCAGGTGCCCTGCACTAGCTGACCTGACATTAGAGGGGCTTTCGGCAGCCGATGCCAAAGGCTGGCAGTGCTTCCCAGGCTGCAGGTGAGTACTAACAGCGGGGATCCCTGCTGGCAGAGATGTCCGTGTTGCACTCAGGAGTTAGCTGTCAGGTAGCCCTGAGTTGGAACTGCATGCCAGGGCTACCGTTTGTGGCCTGAGGTATACCCAGCAGTGTAGCTGGTTAATACCGGCAAGTTAATTTAATGAGGAAAAGAGTTGAGGTCATAGTACTCATATGCCAGTAGAAGTGCCTTGAAGAAACTGATACACCGAGTAGAACAATTATGATGATACCTTAATGTTTTTGCACAGTGCTTTTCAGCCAACAGGCACCAAAGTGCTTTGCAAGTTGCTACTGTGCATGTGTATGTATGTATATATAGACAGAAAGGGCAGCTGTCTCCGAGCTGAGAGCTGGCATACATACAGTAGGTTTCTGTACTCATAGAGGTGCTGAATAGAATAGTTACAAAATAACTATTTTAAGTTGGGTTTGGTGAAAATCTTACTTGTGTTTTTGAAAAACACTTTGTAAAGTCTTTGAAAAAAATTAAGGTCAGGGAGATGGACATGAAACATGTGAGGTGCTTGTAGTTTTAATGAGAGCTCATTTCTTACTTTCCCTTGAAACAAAAAAATTGCAGAATTGGGATCCTAAATTGGATTGGTGCTTGTAAAATTATTTGTTTGCTAATGATGAAACTCCTTAAGCAGTGAATTCTACAGTCAATACTGACATGAGTGACCCTCCTAAAAAAACTAGTGACATACCATCACTGACAGAGAGCTATACTCTGTCACACCTTGGTGACAGTAGGTAATAATTCTCTCTGTAAATAGTCCAATTGAAATAAATGAGACTGCTTGAAAAACAGCAGATAGTGCTGGATAGTGCTTTTTTAAATCAATGAAGTTATTTGTAGCATTGGTTTTGCCCAGCAAAACCAAGAATGACAGAATCTTGAGCATGAGGATTACTTACACGTAGCAATTGCGGAGTCAGGATTAAATTTCCATATGAGGAGTTAAAAATCAAGCTCAGTTGATGGTTGGGGTTTTTTTTTTTTTCTTTCTCCCCTCTCAAAGTACCTTGTATAGTGTATAAGTAATTAGGCCTAATCCAAACCTTATCAATTTTGTGAGAGTCCTTCCCACTTCAGATAGTATCAGGCCCCGGAGCTCCAGTGTTGTTCTGCACCTTGGCCCATTCAACCTCTCCAACCCACGTCACTGGTCAGGACGATATGGGAGAGCAAGAGATGCTCCTTCTCTGAAGGAGTCACAGGCCTTCTACTTCTTATTTCTGCCTCTGACTGTACAAGTAGAAGAGATGGGACAGGAAACAAAGCGCAACTGTCCATAAGAGTGCCAGCAGATGTCGGATAGGGGAAAGGTGAGACAGGAAGCAAAGTGAAGTTGCTATCGATTTCCTGGGAGAAATGCAAAGCTATTCCTGCTTACAGCAGAAGAAAATCCTGTGAGAGAAAGCAGGTGTTCTTTTCCCTATCAGACGTACCGTTTGTCATATCGGTGGAGCATCCAAGAAAGTGTAGACATCCTGTGTTTTGATCCTTCGTTGTGCATTTCAGTTCCTTGTGTTCTTATTCCAAGAGCAAGAAGTACGCCAAAGCTGCACTGAGGCAGTAACGATCTTTGCTGAATCACACTGTAATAGGCAAAACCCTGAATTTGTGGTGGTAAGCCAGATTTGATTGATGTTTATCATCTTTACTGTTGTTTTGTTATTGCAGGCCCTGGAGGTACAGTACAAACACATACACAGTACCTGCCACGAAGGACCAGTAATAACAATCATTAAAGCTATAAGGAACATTTTAAATCAAGGGGTTTCATCAGAAGCTCCTTGGTGGCATGCTTTTTATAACACTGGTAGGAACACAGGAATTGGGAACATACAGCTCTAGGAACATACAGCCAGTATTCAAGTAGTAGTAATTTACTGAGGACAGCCAACAGAAGTGGCACTGAGCTGTAGCTGCTGATCAATGTACAGAAGAATGACTTCTGAAATGAAACCCAAACTCCTTTGTGTCTGTAGAAGAATCTGTACTTGAGAGCTCTTTTCCTTCATTTAAGTCTCTTTATGATACTTTCACTGGAAAGCGGTCGTCTCTGCACTTCTCAGAGCCTGTTGTCCTGGAAATAGCTGATTTCATGAATTCAGAACCTAGCTCTGGCTTCAGAGTAGCAGTCCTTTCATACCAGCTTTTTTCCCCTCTACTTGTGACTCGCAGCTCCTGGATGGATGGAAGGAAATCTATGCCCAAGTGTCACGATCCACTATTGGGTTGAACAATTTGGCAGAGGTTAAACCC